>JAUTBQ010178852.1:0-11148 GCA_032361185.1 Lepetodrilus ovalis
CGAGGATTTCCCGGAGTGTAACGCCACTGGCCGGATGGACCTTTCAGCCTGGTCAGAGCGGTAGCGTCTAGATAGTATTAGTATACATGTCTTGTGTTACTTGTGTTACTTATTAATAAAACCACTAGACGATCATTTAAAAGGCCTTGCGTTTTGTATATATTTTTACATGGTGACGTTACAGCATGTTTGCTGCAGCATTCAGCGCTACGGATGTCGTGGGTTTCATCTTGCCCTAAACTGACAAGTCGTAACATTACTGAAATAATCTTGAAAGATACTCTATACTTCATTACAACAAAATAAATGGAAGTTCATTATGCGATTGAATAGAAACATATAAAGGAAGTCACCATACCCTCGCTTGACCATGAAAGTGTACCAGGCCAGAAATGATACGATCGCCAATAGGACAACTGTCAGGACGATCAAACCTATCATCCACGCTTCCAGGCCATTGCATTGTGGGTTGTCTTCCGGACATCCGCACGTGTACTTGTCCACCTCGTTATAACACGCGTACGGCCAGGAACACGGTGAACTCGCGCATTCGTTGATATCCTCTTGGCAGTGTTCTCCAATCCAGCCAGGGGTACAGTCACAGACATAGTGAGCGTCAAAGTCTTCCACTCTGCGGATGTCTCGACAGGAATACAAGCTGTCGTCTTTGCCTGTTGATAAAATGTGGACAGGTTTTAGACAAAAGAGTCGGGTTCTTGCTTTACAACGAAGGGAAATACACCAAATACTATACGATTGAGCATGACCATGCTGTCAGTAAAAGTATTAACGAATGCATTTCGTAATCATTAAACGGAATGTTGGTAATCAGGGTAACGTTTCTCGAAGCTCTCTTCTCCACTATGAGACCATAGTGCTATCATAAGTGTATTGGAGATCTCTACGCGAGTGCTTATGGTCTTGTAGTAGATAAGCTTCTAGAAACGACACCCTGAAGATTATGTTGAGAAAGTGTGATGTTGCTGTGAGGTTGACATACTCCGACATTCGCCTCCATGTTGGCAGGGCGCCTCCATGACAGCCAGACTTAAAGTGACTACGTCTGAGGAAATTCTGGTCTCGTCTCGCACGTACATCCGAATCTCGTCATACCCCGTGAAGCTCACGTGTGGTTCATAGTAGAATGTGGAGTAGATCCAGTGGAATGGGTGGGTGGACGGAGGGAGTGTAAGCTCTGTGCAGGTCAGCTCGTTCTGAAAAGCAATGATCTTTAATATCTATCAGAACGACCAGGCAATCACATGTGACATTCTCAGTAAGTACTAGTATTCAAGATTGGAACTCGATGCGCCCATATCTAGAAATTGTGTGTCTTTTGTAAACGAGATTATTCTGCGGGCGAGTAGCAGTAACGTTAGATATTTTAGATTGTTGAAATGAAATATAACGTCTAAGGGGGAGGGATGGTGGTTAAAATCAAATTAGTTGCAAAACTATTTTAGACGTTTACATACTAGTATAACATAGAACAATTGCATTGTGTACTGAGTCACACTTGAGAAGAAATGTAATAATACATGCAGGGTGTGTTTGTAACCAGGGTGGCATTACCTGCGTCGTCTTTCCTGTGCAATGATCTGTGAATCTGGTTTCTGGGCTGACGGTGAGGTGTCCGTGTTTGGGCTGCGTGAAGAATAGCGACATATTGGACTTGATGTCCACATCATACGCACCGAACCTCCAGCTGAAGCTCTCCGGGGATGTCTGATTTGACTGGGATCCGTCTAACAAGATCTGTGAAGAAATTGGAAGTAAGACAGTGTGGGGATGGATACATTTGAAGGTAAACCTTGGACATCTGAGAAGTGGATGTCTCTGACACGGTGACACAGACTCACCAGGATAGGCTCCGTGGGGTCGCTGGGCAGGAAGGACGACTCGTCCCTGAAGATGAACACGGTCGGGGCATCGTTTACTGCAAGGACGTGGATGGTTAGGTTGATGTTCATGTGACTGTCAGATCTGCTGCCATCGGTATCTTCAGACACAACAATTGGCACCACCAGCTTTCCGTGGTAGTTGACAGGGGGAGTGTAGAGGAATCTGATGGAGAATGAACATTCCATGTCCAGAACAGTGTATAGAACAATGTGACTACTATAGTACTGCTAACCCTGTCTATTGGAGGTAGTGTGTCTAGTGCGTGCGTGCTCGCGCCTGTGTGATTATGTGTGCGTGCGTACGTGTGTATGAGCATGCGCTTTTGTGTGAGAAATTAGGAGAGATACTGATCAAATATGTATTTCTCATGAGGGCAACTATACCAGAATTAGAACTATTCCTAATGGATGCATTAATGACTAATATTACGGAACATGTACATATGGATTTCCATTTAAATACATATTGCGTACATAATTTAGAACATTACAATTTACAAACATTTCAGGTATCTATTAATCAACTCACAGTCCTTTTTCGGTTAGGGAGATATTATAGTGTTCTTTAACATCCTTGTTTAGTAGGAATCTGATCTCGTCTCCATCTATATCCACCGCCGTCAGCTGATATTCCATCGTACCTACAGATACACGATGACCGTACATACAACACTTACCACATGCGCACTACCAACGTAAACACATTATAGAAACCTAGCCTGTAAAGAGGTCATGCATAGCAGTAACCATGTTGACACTGACATATAGCACTTGAAGACGCAACCCAGCCGGCACATCGCGACATACGAAGTCGATACGATGTCGAATTGACGTTGATTTCACATAACGACGTCGCTGATGTTGTTTGAACATCGATTCGACATGGTATCGACATCGTATATCGCGATGTGCCGGCTGGGAAGGGTACACCACTAGGAGCTCATGATGCCTTCCTCAATACACGTACACCAAGCTTTTGCAGTGTTAACAGATTAACCTTTTAGAGGCTAGGGAAGACGCAAGTTACGGCAGTAATTGTGATTAGTTCAAAGGATAAAGGGTTAATAAACGCGTGCTAGTATTGTGAGATTGACTTGCGCCAGGTTAGGGTTAAAGGGGTCATCACCTTCATCTTCATCCATGGCGACAATCAGACGACTGGTGATGTTAGGTTTGTCATTGGGTACGTCTGCCGACACTGATGTGATCAGGAACTGTGTCGGCTGCCGGAAGTAATGGCGGTCCACGGATCTGCGAGTCCTGTTCCAAATCTGCACGGATCTAGTGTCGCACACCTACAGGTAGCAGACAGGAGGTACGGGCGTGAGGAAACAAGTGTGGACAGGGCGTGATAGGGTGGATGGTGAGGCCGCCATTTTAAATGGTCATTGTTAAAGATGTAGACATAGAGAGATGGAACGGTAGGATAGGGAGCGAGTGGGTTTGTGATACAGCAGGTATGATATAGAGTGAGAACAAAAGTACGTGTACACTGCTGCAAGTATTCAACATACACGGATTGTACTTAAATCAGATTATTTCGATTGTCCTGTTGCTGCAGAATTTCTGTAAATTCTATTTCAATTTTCATTCGATTAATACATGAAATATAACATGGTATGGTAAGAAAGCTCTTCATATCGGTTAGTACTGTTTACATTATTAACTCCCATTTTACTAGATAGACGATTATAAGAAACGCTTCACGTCCATGATAACGACAAGTAATAACGTGGTTTATACCAAATATAACTGGGGAATGCTGCATACGAATGCCTAATGGTTGTATACTGTGTACCTTCACGTGGATCATAGACTTGATTGTGTCAATCGTTTCGGAGTTCACCCCAGCTCCACAGGATTGAGAACTCTCTTGCCACTTTTGAACATCTGGAAGTATTCAATATACATTTTTATACATTTCAATAGTTCTACTGTGTACATGTATATACATTGCAATAGTTCTACTGTATACATTTATATACATTTCAATAGTTCTACTGTAATTTGTTCCATGGTTAACTGACACAAATCTGAAGTCATCAGGAACGGCATTACCCACACTTCTGCAACCCTAAATAACATCCGGTATAAATAGCAAGTTAACTACTTGACAGAACTAACCAGGGTTCCAATGAAGCAGTTTATCTGCTCTCCCTCCCTGTGGGTTGTGTGGGAAGGTGACAGTGATTGGTCCAGGCATTGGCAGACTTCCTATACTGGTGATGGAAAAGGAAGTGTCTGATTGGAGGTAGTTGATCCTTCTCCTCAGACTCCGGGTTACCATGGCCTGGTCAGTGAGCGTGACGTCAGGGTCGGTGATGTATGGCAGGAAGTTGGGAGAGGCGTCAGATCTGTACTCCCTTGTCAAGTCAGCTCTCTTGAGAACAGTCACCAACACACTCTGTCCCTTCAGAAGTCCTGCAAGTCGAAGAAGCAATGGAATGCTAGGATCAAATTGACATGCAGCGCAAATAGAAATATTGCCTTCCGTAAATTGAAAACGATCGCGGTCTTCGCTGTCATACCCGTGAAACCCCGGCCGTAATGACTACATAACATCCGTCAAGTATTTAACGAATTTTAACTAATGATAATGGCCGGGGTTGCAAGGATGTGCTTGTGGAATTTGTATATTCTAGGAAGGTTTCGACAGTCATTCGCACACCGAAATCGTGCCCAAATTGGTACATTCCAAGTAAAGGCAGTATACACAAATTAATGCTATAATACATGCTATAATGAAGAAGGTATGCTATCCACTGTCTGTATCTCGTGGCTTGGCGAGTATATTATAATGACGCAGGCTGTAGGCATGTTATGTTAACATACTGTTTAGTGGTAAATATACATACCTTCTGGGTACAGTACTGAGAAGTCCTTTATATCTCTCTTCTTGCGTTTGCCGAGGCTGCCCAGCTCTCCGTAGGATAGTCGCGTTTTACCATCAGACACCGACAGTGTCGACTTCTCCGACTCCACCACAGACGACCCCAACTTCTTAGCAGTGCATCTGTTGGCTTCATTACACATCTTCATGAAGATGAACATCTCTGTACCTGGCGCCATTGTGAAGGATGACGCGTCATTCAGCTTTTTATCCCAGGCCAGGGCATCGGGCCGGAAGTGGCTCAACTTGTGGATTTTCTTGTCATTCAGGAGCAGGAAACCGTCTTTGATGCGAACGGTTCCTGATTCGTTGTAGCCAACCCACGTACATGGGAATATGTCATCAGGTACGTTCTCCGAACTCCCAACACAGAAATCTGTAATCAAGATAATTATTATTAGTAGTAGTATTACTATGAACTATTATTATGTCCTATAAATTAACATTAGACAAAATTCCGGGTGAACCTCTGTTAGTGGTTAGTAATTTCATATAGGAGAAACAACTATGGATGGTAACATCGCTTGATGCTGGTAATAAGGTGCCTCATCGTTTGATGTTGATACTAAAGAACCGTATCGCTTGATGCTGGCAATAAAGTACCGTATTGCTTGATGCTGGTAATACCGTACCGGTATCGCTTTATGATTGTAATAACGTACCGTATCATTTGTTGTTGGTAATAACGTATCGTATCGCTGGTAATAACGTACCGCATCCCTTGATACTGGTAATAATGCACTACAATATCGCTGGTAATAATGTGCAGTATCGTTTGATGAAGGTAATAACGTACCGCATTTCTTGATGTTGATAATAATGTCGGTGGTAATAACGTACCACATCACTTGATGCTGATAATAATGTACTGTGTCGTTGGTAATAACATACCGTATCGCTTAATGCTGGGGTCGTGGGAGATTGTCCACGAGGCGCCCACAGAGTGAGTGTCTTCAGTCTTCATGGCGTCTGGGGGGATCACCTCGTCGGCGAAGGAGTCGCTGCCTTCTATGGTTGTGAGGACGTCGTCGACCACTGGATCCTCCAATAACACGGTCACGCCTACAACAGAACATGTTAGCATACTTCGTAATGCAATCATTATTGTAGAGGAGGTTTCCATTAACATCTATCAGAAAATATTACGAATGAATACAATTTCGAAGTATGCCTTATGAGCCTATACTATTATACTACTTATGCCGATATGTGTAAATGCAGTCATATATTGAATCTATATAAATATTTTAGTAGTATTGTAATTGATTTAACATTTGACATACAGGTAAGTTTTGTTAACTATATAATATGTGCATATAACTGTGGCCGTTCACCTTTCGTGTCGTTGTATGTTTGTGTGAGGCCGCCCGCGTTGCTGCACCTGACAGAGATGTAGTACGTGGTGTTGTGACGCAGCTGCCCCTCCAGCCCGTCGTTCTCCGCGCCGCTGTTCTCTCCAGCAGACCGGAACTCCTGGACTTCCTCACCACCCGGATGCTCTCCTATTGCCCACTCATAGCTCTGGAACACGAGAGCATGCATTAGATTGGAGGCTTTAAGACAAATTTTGTACCAAGATTGCGTAGACTTACTGTATGTAACAAACGTGTGACGGACATGAAAGCTGATTTAGGAATACGGCTACACATATCTCACCACCACTTCGCTGTCGTTGTCGTTGCACCTCCACACCGCCTTGATGGTGCTGTTGGACCCCTGGAACTGGGACGGAGTGAAGTTGCCCTGTGAGACGTCGAAGTACAGCAGAACGTCGGTGTCGAATACTGGTGGGGTGGTGTCCACGTAGAAGCCGTCGGAGAAGGAGCTGGCGAACGTCCCTGACGCCGTCACTGCCTTCACTGTGGACAGAGGTGTATACTATCACACGTAGGACATGCTTCGTTAAGGATATTTAATCATACCAGAACCATGCTAGGACACGTCAACAGTTGTCATGTCTGTCAGTTACCTGTAGTATAATACGGAATGGGTTCGAGTGAACCGTCCACCAAGACTGTTTCCTTGAGTTCAACGTTGTCCAGACTGAATTTCACCTGCTGTGTCATAGTGCTGGTACAAGCTGGGTCGCACATGTAGGCGTCACACGCTGTCCTGCACGGCACACACGGGCTGTACACCTAGTGGTAACACAGTAGTCAGCACTCGTCACATACAGCCAATAGATCCTTGTCAAAAATGCTTCAGATCCTATATATTGACATGTGATAAGTATCTAGCAATGTCACATTTCAGATAGTAATGCTGTAGAAGTACTTAGCAGCTGAAACAGGATGCGTTCAATATTCTCAACTAGAGTATACCGGTATAGTAGTAGTTACAATAATGTGTTCTTAGAGCATTATATAATAAATAACGGTACATATCTAGTTGTATTGCTACCAGTAAGTAATGTTTGTTTTAGACAACATTCTGATACCTCTCTGAAGGGGACAATGTCGTCCTTGCCAGCTTCTGAGCCCACTCCGGCTTCATATCGAACAATGGCGCTAGAACTCCCTTGGAATGGGGGACCATATCGACAGAGCTGGTCAGCGCGGGGCGGAAGTAGCAGATCCCTGAACGAGGCTCGTCGACTCCACACACGGATGTGGTTGTTGGAATCCTGGTCTGTGTTAGGAATGTAGTTCTTGTGGTTCCAGACGCCCAGGACTAGTTGTGTGGATGGTGATAGATGCGGTATACCACACAGCTCGGAGATCATATCGCCGTCCATGAACACATTCATGCAGGAAGTCACCTAGGGTAGTAATGCTCACTAATGAATGAATGACATTCAAACGACTTATCCATATTATCTAAAACATTATCATTAAATATGCTTACTTTTGACACACTTGTACACAGCACTTATTTGTTTAATTACATGTTACAAATAATTACATGTAGCACATCGAACAATATGCCGATAATGAAACCCACAATGTTCATATTACATTGGTAACTTATTTTTATGATGATGACTGTTTTGTCAGACATAACTACGACTTACCTCCGATTCCTTGGCCTCTGAACGCTGGCTAGTGAAGCTAATCTCGTAGTGGTGGTGTTTGAGTGACGGGTCCAAGGAGAGTTCCTTGACTGATTCCATGCTTCCTCTTGACGTCTCCTTGTATCTGCACCAAGCTATCAGCTTGCCCTTCACCCCAGCTTTCTTACCTGAACACAGTGTCAGTAATCAGGCATGGGACACATGTTTCGCTACTAGCTACCTGGCATATGTTTAGTGTGCAACATACTATTAAACCAAAGGTACAAAACTATGACAAGCATCTGTGTGCCACATGATGCCCTTAGTTAATGTACCACTTCATGTCATGTATCTAGTCTACATAATATAATATGCAGCTACTTGCTATGATGGAAAAAATACGTTCAAATAATTTAATTACACCATGTGCATTTACCTGTGACATCGGGTTTATTTCAATTGTTGCTATATATTTCGTAACCTGAGCACCCTTTTAATTGAGCTCCGTTATCCACTGTACGACCAACTCGCTCTTGTAGTGATCGGCTAAAATGTTATTATACATGAGAGATCATGACCTCTTAGTGGAAACGAGAGTTTCTGGAAGGGGGCATTCTGGGGAACCATCCACTAGCGTATCTTTACAATCAGATAAGAGTGTTGATCATCATCCTCATCTCACGACAAGTTTACTTTAGATTTTTAAATAGATTTATGGATGGGCCCCGGACATGTATTTCCTATATGTACTCACGGAGACTTCCAAAGATCTGCAAGCCGCAGGACGGGTGCGGAGGTGGTTTGGATGACACGTTGGCTTCACTTTGCTTCGTCCTCTTAGCTAGAACCATCTTCAGTTCCAGGTCGTTCAGAACTTTCGGTCTGAATAGTTCTTCCTCGTCCATATCATTGAAGCCCGGCCTTTCGTCCAGGACAGGATCTGCCAGTAAGCCGTCATTAAATTCGGAGATTTCGAGTCCGCCTTCAAAGCGTCCCGTATCAAACTGACCCTGGTCTGGAGGGATGGCAGGTCCACTCTTGGACGTTGTCGAGGTGTTGTCCGAGTCTGTTGAAGCAAGTGTCGACGTACTCAATGATTCAGTTGATGTGGTGGCTGTCGTTGTGGAGGTAGTGGTAGTTGCTCTGGATTCCATGTATTTCTTGCAGTTGCACTTGCACGTCTGATCAATATAGGATCAATATAGGATCAATATAGGATCAATATAGGATCAATATAGGGATTATAGTAAACAGAAACAGATAATGTTTTTAGGAAAATTATTAGGAAAATATGCCGTACCCGATCTTACCCGTCAGTTCAGAATATTTGATTTATTGGCCAGGTTATAAATGGCAATGCCACTGTATTTGCCAAGTACAACATCTAGCACTTCGAATAATTCCAGGTATATTCACAAGAATACTAATTTCTTTATTTTGTAATGTACCGAGTCCTATGACAGCTTGGTTGAATTTAACATGTCCGATTTGGTTCAGATCAATAGTGTTGTCAGTAAACTTCCTTTCTGGCATATTTAAACAGGTGTTTTTCTTGATTTATGTTATAGAGGGAAAGTGAAGTTTGCAATAAGGTATGTTGGCTGGTATTTGACTCACTGGTTCACTAGTTATGCTTGAATATGTTAACACTATCGCCTATGGGAATTCACTTGGTGGTTTACTAATAACCGATAGCATGGAGGCACCTCCGCCGGGTGTACGACGAATCGTGGGTTCTATCGTTATATACGTATATAATATCCTATTCGGAACGCCTACCTTTGCAAGTTCTGGAATGTAGCAACACTGACAGTTTGTCTCTGCCCAGCTTGGTTTGTAGGTGTAGTCGTAGTCTTGGATGTAGTCTTCCGGGCCATCCCAGAACAGGATGCTGGTGACAGCGTGCGCGTCACTCGCTGCCTTGACGGACACCTGTAGACAAACACACTTGTACTTCCGGTATGTTTGTCTATTAACTGTGTACGTGTTATATGACTTTTCCAGTACGGATATATCAAATACATGATAATCATTGTATATTCGTGTTTTTCTGAAAGGTAGTCTAGTGGTGTTAGATATAGGATTAAGAAAGTGGTCGCTTCTTCAAGATCAAGCGATGACCATTTGATGATGTTTACTGACTAAGTGCTGATTATAATTTTATGTAGGTGCTATATACGTACGACATAGAGATACCATGTATTCTAACTTGCCTTATATTCGCCACCATTTGCTGACTAAGTGCTGATTATAATTTCTATGTACGTACGACATAGATATACCATCCGATTTTACTAGTTATATTGGTTTGTATTCTAACTCGCCTTATATTCGCCACCATTCAAAAGATCTGCATTTCTGTGGATCGATCCAGCGAACATTTTCCTCTCCTTCGTATCCCTAGCCAGTTTGATGGTCACCTCTTTATCATCAGGAAACACATTGGCCTTCCTAAATGTCAGTGACAAACTGTTGTTGCTTCCGTCGTAGTTCTGGTCCGACTGGAAGTACTTCCACTCAGTGTCGTCAAAATCCATGTGTCGAGCTGGACACGCCTCGATGTCGTAGGTAGGATGGTGGAGGAACGTGCCTAAGGGTTAAACAGGCGGTCATACACATGTAAGGGTTAAACAGGCGGTCATACACATGTAAGGGTTAAACAGGCGGTCATACACATGTAAGGGTTAAACAGGTGGCCATACACATCTAAGGGTTAAACAGGCGGTCATACACATATATGGGTAGACTGAGAAGATAGACGAATCTGAAAATGCTATATCCAAAACATGAACATTTAGCATAATGTAGCTAAATAACGAGCTATTATATATTTGTGCATTTAGATATTAGAAGTATAGCTGAAGAGAAAACAGCATACCTTTAACAGTGGTTGCCGATCCACTCCATGAGATATCCCGAGTGAAGTCAGTGCCATCAATAACCAGACCAGACGTGGGGACCGACGTGTCGTACAGTATTGGCGTCGTGTCTTCCGTGGTCTTCAGGCCGGCCAGGTTCTCCACTGTCAGTCGAGCGTAGTATGGTGTAGAGGGCTGCAAACAGGCACATGCTTATGTGTTTAGAATGAAAACTATGCGATTTACTGATTCCATTTTGCGATCACCGTTATTAAATTGTGTATATAGAAACATATTTACGATGGACAATGGGCATCTTGATTGCATTTAAATATACAGAGACAGAGAGGGAGAGAGAGAGCGAGAGAGAGAGATAGAGGAGGGGATGTAGAGAGAGAGAGAGAGCGAGAGAGAGAGAGATAGAGGAGGGGATGTAGAGAGAGAGAGGGAGAGAGAGAGAGAGAGAGAGAGAGAGAGAGAGAGAGAGAGAGAGAGAGAGAGAGAGAGAGA
>JAUTBQ010178863.1:0-11148 GCA_032361185.1 Lepetodrilus ovalis
ATTTATGAAAAATGGCGTCTAGACGTCGATATAGCGTAATGCATATGGAGTGATAGACGTCTGGATTTCTGGACTAGCCGTTATGCAACCTGCACCCATATAACCAATAAACTTCTGTATAATGCTGCACACGAAAACCCTTGTAGTGTGACAGCGTGTAATACAGACTGTTGTGTTCTTGCTGTCGGGAGAGCATGAGTCCAGCCCATACTATCCTGATAATTCAACACACACACACACAAAACATATCTTTAGACTTTATTCATGATGAATCACTGTCTGTAACAAAGCATGGGGAATGCACTGTGTACATACAAGATCAAACTATATTAGGATTCAAGCCAATTCATAATATGGAAAAAATTGCGTGACACATGTTATAGACAAATTAACTTAAACAAATAAACAAACATTCAAATGCTACATTTCTTCAAACAAATGGTGACTTTTGAACACAAATGATATATCACACTTTGCTATCTGGTTATGGTTCAGAATTATTAGATGGAAAATACATGTATGAATACTGCAAGAGAAACAAAAATAAACAAAAATAAACAAAATCACACCAATTTAAATATGTAAAATGGAATGTAAAATATTCCAAAACCCAGTATAATTGACACAAATACCTTATACAGGGAATCAAAACCCGTCTTAGTATTACAGTAATACATGTTGTAATGGAATCTAGGGACCATATTCATTGTTCGTAACAGAAGTTTTAGTTCAAAATTCTTGCTCTGCCATGCTTGTCATTTAACATCTACTGACCAATGGTCAATATTTATCTTGACCAAGGAATAGGCATGCTTGACCATGCAAAGATGGTTTGTAATCATATTAAATGTCATGGTACACTACTAACTAACACTTTCATTTCAGAAATAATGATTTTTATTTTATATTTTGTGTGTGATATTATAATCACTGATAAAATTAATTACGGGGAAATACGGTAGAAAAAGATAGATCTACATGTAGTCTAATGAACTTGATCCCAGATTACACTTTGGTTCTTGATTGTTTTGCTAACTAAACTATCTAAAATGACAATAGGCAGAAGTACCCATAAGTAAAGATGAGAGAGAAAAATACTGGAACCTAGGAAGCTCACAGAAGCAGAATAAATGACCATGACATGTGGCCAAAAAGTAAAACAATTCAAATAATGTCATCATAGTATACTGTATCATATACCGTATTACTATTTCTTCAGCATATTGTTACTACTGATGTGCCCAAAGGAAGTGTATGAAATAAAAACTATATAAATAATAAATATATATATATATATATAATATATTATATATACTGGAAGTTTCCACATTTTATTCTTACATGTATTTACGGTATAGTCACTTCTGTTTTGGTTAAAATCTGACTAATAAATGAAACAACTGAATCATTGGATCAATCATTCATGGAGATAAATTAATATAGTAGGAAATCCATTGGTTAAGTTGACCAGTAAGCAGAGAAAGACATTTTAACAGAGACCGTTATAACAGGGTCTGTCTGTACTTTATATCATTTACAAGTTCAGTATGTTTACTAATATATAATATATATTGTATGTCGTGTGTTGCATGACTGATACCATGAAAACAATTTTCACTATAGCGGAATGACATATCATACATTAATGGTCCTCATACTATAGAATGATATACGGCTTTGCCGCTTTGGTCACAATGGAATGCTGGATTCTGATTAGCTAATTATAGCGCTATTATCTCAGATGCCAGTAGTAAATTAACATTGAAAGCTTAGTAAAACATAACAGCTAACGGCTTACGATAGCGAGACAGTAGAAAAGTAAGTAGTTTGACAGAACAGAAATAATAAAATATTAATCCAAATAAAATAGTTGCAAATTTGTTTTTGATCTAGGAGTACATACACCTATGTGAGTGTATCCACTCCTAGTCCTGTCTTGTAATGAGGTCAACAACGAACATAACGTGCAACAGAGCAGCAGTCATCACGTGCGCCACAACCGGTACCGTGACAACTGGTACCATGACATATACCCATGTTTATGCGACTGTCTTCGCCTTCACGTCCAATATGATGAAGGTGCCAGAATGTACACACACATAGACAGTCCATGACGTGCAATATTAAATATAGCTACAATAATACTGAGCATAAAATTGGGATTCTATTCCTTGCATACTACTAGTACACTTATCAAAGAAATATATTGGTGTATTTTCTACTTTGTCACGGACAGTTTGTGTAGTGTCATAGTTACGATCGAGTCTCAAGCATAAAATGCATGTGAATGACATTTCTGTGGATCATGCACAATGTTCCCCTTTGTTTTGTCACCCATTTCCTTCCCAACACCTACCAAGCCTTCCCAATTGTAAAACCCCCCAAAAGCTGTGGCGTCTACAGTCATTATAAGTATTGTTTTACCAAATATAGATATAAATAAATGTCTGTAATCCAAATACATGTATAGTTCATATTCATTATTTCGATGGTCAGTCATCAAGATAGTACTCTCCACCAAACTAGTTTCAAAGTCAATAAACAGTAAAGACTAACCTAATGAAAACAGAAAGCTAGGTTCAACATCCCTAATCAACCATTATCAACTTGACACAATACAGTTTAATAATTTGAACATTTTCTTCCAATTAAAAGTAAATAAAATCATTTTGATACAGATTACAAATTGCCATTATGAAGTGCATTCAATGTAGTAATCTAATGACAAGCAGTTTTCAACAATGGCATCATCAGTCAAACCTCATCTATCACAGCTTATATGTTCCGACGAAACGAGTATTCATACTAATGTCCTATATTACCACAGTAGTGCACATTCTCATTCAAAATATGTCCAATCATACAATTAATTCACCTATTTCCATAATTTTCTTCTAACAATGAGTTAGTGGCCACACATTAAAATAGTAAAACACATACGTTTTGTTGAATACCACCCAAGCACTGCAGTCATAGCATTCATGGTATTGCAATAATCTCAGCATGCCTACTTAATTATGCGTACTATTTGAAGACTTGCGTAGCAAAGATTTATGTTTGATCTGGTATTCTTTTTGGTTTGAGATCAATCTGTAGACTCATTTGTTCGGAAATACTACAACGATGCTCCTGGGAGACTACTAGTATATCACAGAAATGGTAGATATACTTTACAAGCTATAACATGGTTCCAATATGTGTTGTAAATAAAATTTATATGGAATTGACAAAAACATGTCGACTGATAGAGCAAGCTATCCATACACCTATATCAGGGTTTGATGCCATTTCCAAGGAATGCTGTAGTTCTATTGAACAACTGGAGACAGTTACTATGGTTACCATGAATCGTACAGAAATTCACGAGTACCAATGGGATAGTATTTGATGACAACTAGTAATATTTAAACAGTGCAACAATGTGATTGATTACTTGTTTCAAATGAATGAATCATAACAAAACAAAATGTAAGCAATGAAAAAATTAAAATATATCTACATCTAGGGCATTTTAGTGCAAGATAATGGCACAAACCGCCCGGTCTCAAATAAGTCCATGGCAACAGACAAATAAAGCATGAACTAGCAAGCATTAATATTAACAAATCTATAATGATATATGGCGTTTTAATTATATCAATGTTGACTTTCCTTAGGTAAGCTTCCATGTGTGACCCATTTTCAATACCAAGATAGTACAGAGCATATAACTTCATATAACTGCCTCTGTATCTTAGTCCAACTGTAGCTTGTTTGAGTTGGTACAGCTGTAATTCAGAACCGGTATCAGAGTATGTTTGATTACTGGTTCCATCCTAGTTTAGCTATGAGGTGGTACAACCAGTCACTATTTCCAGGGTAGGAACAGATATTTTTGATCCACTCACCACTGAACGCACCATAGCAAAAAATAAAATAAAATAATAATCTTAGCAATTTAAAAACCGTTTGTCAAAAAGAAGCCAGTTTGATGCTTAGGTTAACAGTTGCATGTCATTGTGAAGAGGAATCACTTGTTGGTAACCGACCGAAGTCTGGGATGAAACTATCAAATATTCTTCATTGCCAACCAGGTGTTCAGTGCCGAAGTTGGGCATCCTCATCCGAAAACTATCCATTCTCCTGATTTCACGCTGAAATAGTTTCATCCGCAGTTGCCAACACACAAGTCTTAATAATGAATTCAGTATTAACTTGTTTTTAAAAACTTTTCTATGATTACGAAAATAATCCTTTCAATTTATTTTTTGTAATGAAGTACCCTCTCCCTGCTGGATGGTCTGAAAGCACTGTTCAATAGGGCATCTCTGGTAGTCTCCAGCACAGAAAAGGTTAAATTCTCTACTTCATGACACTGGTCCCCCAACAACACCAATCCTTTGACAAGTTTCCATCTCATTTGTCACGAATTGTGCTATGAAATATTGTATGCCTACGTGATGATATCCCATGTCCCTGAATGATCCCAAGTTGTTCCTATAGGTACGAAAGTGCGGAGCTATAAATAGTCTAGAAGTCCTCGTCACATATATCTTCCTCGTGTATCTCGCTCTCTTCGCGGTCCAGCGAGTCCTGTGAAAGACCTGGCGTGATTGGTCGGATGGAGGCGGGGTCCAGCCTCGGCAGGTTACACATCATCTGTTCGGCATTCAGCCACGGTTTGAAGTTGGGGCTGTTCTTGCTCTTCCAGTCATTGTATTTCTTGCACGCTTTGTAGATGCGATTCACAACCTGTGGAAGGGAAAGAAAAGCCCTGGTTTCAATTGCAATCCAAAGTCACATCATATCGTGCCATTCCAATGACAGAATCCATGCCACATAATGTCTATATTGAAGAACAATAACATAACAGCTTTATCAAATCATTCAAGACATGTATTGATATGGAGTGACCAAGAAAGTTTATACTGCCAGGGCTTTACATTAACTTTTTGAGGCACCTGTCCATGTGTTCTATTTGAGATGTAACTATAGGTTAAAAAAAAAAGGACCGTTAATCTGGATTAATTCACATGTCCGCTTGCGGATAATACCTGTCCTGGACAGGCGGACAATCCTTACTGTCGAGCCCTGAATGCAACTACAAATTAGTTAATCGCAATGGTAGATCTGATAGGTACTCACCTTTGGAGCAAGAATGTGTGTGAGTTTATTTACAGCCCAGGGTGGAAGTTTGCCTGAAAATACAACAGATTTCACTGTTATTTACATCAATCACATTCAATAAAAAAAATATGACTTGTTTTTATTTGAGATTGTCTGACCTTTCAGTGTTGAGATTACATTTGATGAGATTGCTTTAGTTGAAATTACTTGCATTGGGAAAGTTTGAGATTATTTCTGTCAAGATTATTCGCTTTTGAGATTGCTTGAGCATTGAGATAGAGTTGTGTGAGTGAGTTATTTTTTTTTTTTAATATATGTTTGAGTAGAATGAATGCATGAATTAGTACTTTACGTCGCAGCGGGAATATCTCACCCATAGGCGACGACATTGAGATGGCATTGTTTGAGATGATATTGTTTGAGTTGACATTGTCTCCTTGGCCGATCCACCCACCTTTAGGATCCGACTGCGATATGTACGTCAGCTGACATCTGTTGCCGTCCAGGGTGCGGATCATGTAGCCGGTGAAGTACGACACACCGCGGATATATCCCTTCCTTGGCGGACATTGCTGAGTGTGCAGGAAATATAACAACATCAACCATGATAACACAGACACTAATACATGTGCATTTAAAATTCAAATTAGGCTAACAAAAGGGTTGTATTGATAGACGGGGAATAATTCAGGATTTACATTATTTCCTGGCCCCGAGATTATGAAACTCTCTCGAGTACGATCTCATGCTCAACTCAGAGTTTTGTTAATAAAACGTCATGTGACGTCATAGCCCGAGACTCAACGGCTATGACATCACATGACGTTTATTGAACAAAATTCTGAGTTGAGTATGAGATCGTACTCAGAAGGTTTCGTAATCTCGGGGCCTCGTCTTGTGTCAATCAGTTCTACCGTAATAATCCTATTATTATTATTAAACTATGCACTTTGTAAATTATTGATGTTTGTATATTGAGCAACTACATTAACGGTTATAAAAATTATAAGCATATTATCACAGATGGTTGACCTATAATGGACAAACAGATTTTTATCTGAAACTACTTAAAGTTGTTATTTACTGATGTACTTATTCCCCAACACTCTTATTATTTTTTGTATGAAGTTATGTAGCTCTAGTTATCTTGCCTTTGGAACATCTAACTGTCAGATCAAATTCCCCCCAATGTGGATCGATGAAAGGGATGCGCTCTTTTCAAAATCTGCTATTTAACCCTCTCCCTGCTGCAGGCAACCAGAGATGCCCTAAGCAGTAGTGTATGTGCATTATCCAGTAGGGAGAGGGTTAATTTAAACACGAGATAATTACATTTCACCAAACTGGACATATTTTTAATCATCGAAAATAAGTATCTTGGTCAAGTGTTAACTATTACAGAGGTAAAATTAATAATATAAGTATTGTAGACTAGGTAGTAACAAACTCGTAGCAAATGGGTGAAAGATTCCCGCAGCGACGTTAAACTCCACATTCACTCACTCACTAGTAATGAACACAAACTCTTGAGTAGAATTCTCTAATTCTGTATTGGTGAAATGTTCTCGCTGAGACAAAAACACAAATAAAAACACAAATTCAATCAAAACGTTAACTTTTTGAGTAACATATCCTAATCCCGAGTGTTGCTCCTGCAGTAACGGTGACTACAATGTTGTGTTGCAGAGGTTGGCAGTGACGTCACTCTATGCAGCGGCCGCGTCGTGGGGGACAGGGGTTGACCTGCTGTTACTGCTGCGACTGGTGCGTCGGACCCAGGTAGACCGAGCTGAGGGAGGGAGGGAGAGAGAGCCACGTGCACCAGTCGTAGCTGCCGCGCCGTAACCGTGGCAGCCTCCGCCCTCGTCATGCCCTCCCTACCCAAGCCAGGCAATCTCAAGGACCCGGATGTCGCGGTGCTCTTCTCCGGCGATGACCCGGAGAAGATCTTCTCTGATCTCCGTGAGATCGGCCACGGGAGCTTTGGTGCTGTGTACTTTGTAAGTGTTGCGTCCGTAGACGTCCGTGTTCTAGTCGTAGTTTACCTTCTGAATGCTGGGGTGCGTTCGAACCGGCCAAGGCTTGTAGCACCGCGTACTAAACTTGCCACTGTCTCATGGGTCGTAAGAACCGTAAAGCCTAAAGGGAACCAGTTTAGGTAAGCGGCGTAATCGGCAGTGGCCAGTTTGAACGCACCCCTGTTCCCGTCCTTGTGGTGATCTATGCTTTAATGGTAATTAATTTATTATGAGTGCTGTATTGAAGCTGATCCAGATTGGCGTTTTACTGGTACATGATCTTGTCGCAAATGGGTGAAAGATCCCAGTGACAATATCACAGGTAACTGATCAGTATTACAGTCCCCCCCTCGATATAACACGGTTCGATGCCTCGGATTCATGGTATCACACAGGGTCAGACGTAGATCCCATTTCTATTTTCATTATTTTCCTGTAATATCGTATAAGGCGGTACTATGGGGTGGGGTTGTGTGAGATGTCATGGACCCAAACCTTAGCGTTATATCGAGGGGACACTACAGCCAGGAACAATGACACCAGCACTTTGTTTATACACAACATCAGTATGTTTACATAACAAAAGGCATGTAATCCTATACACATCATCATATACATGGTACACACTATGCACCATACAGTAGTTATTGTGACAAGCTATGCACTAGTGTTACAGATAGATCTGGCCATCAGTGATGTTTAACTATTCGTACTCGTACAGTGCACTGCACACTATGTGCACAGACTAGCTGCTGTCTTGCAAGTCATAATATTAACTGACAATGTAAATACTAGTAAACTAATTCTACTAACTTGTCCTGTAATGTTATTCAGTTGTACAATTTTTTCTACATTCTGTATCTTGACTGTTTTTGCTTGTTAAGAATTTTTTAATGGAGTACTTTAATTACTCTAATAATTCGAACAGGAAAAAATATTTAAATTTGTAGCCGTTCAAATTATTAGAAATAATTAAATTTGTAACCGTTCAAATTATTAGAAGATGTAGGAAAATTGAAAATTATCTGTGTTCATATAGTTAGAAACAATCAAATTGAAATACAAAATATCGTTATGAACGAAATGGTAAATAAATGAAGAATATAAGAACAAATTTAAATATAAAAAACAATTGTTGAAAAAAATGATTGTTTGAATAATTAGAAAATAGCAATTTAAAAAAAATATGGTCATGTTCATATTATTTTGGTCGTAAAATATTTAATATTGGAAATAATTTAGTTGTTCGAATTATTAGAGAATTCAAATTATTAGGGTAATTATGGTACCGCAGAGCTAATCATGTACGTCGAGCATATGTTACTTTAAAGCCCTGATTATGCATCACCACAAATTCATATTCACACAAATAAGATCACATATTCTAGGCGTACAGCCTAGGAATAGACCTCGGGCCCCTCGTGTACATCTGTGTTAACATTGACTTCCGACATGTTTCAGGCTCGCTATGTTCACAGCAAGGAGGTGGTGGCCATTAAGAAGATGTCGTACAGTGGGAAGGGATCCATTGATGTGAGGACCTACTGTAGCCTGTACTAGTATTTCGATGACTGTAAATTTGATGGCATATCCATTTTGATCTTATTGTGAAGCCATGCCAAATCTATGTGTATGTCAAACTTTTCAAAGTGCTAACCATGCAAGCTGATGATAGTATTGATCCAGAACATACCTGTTGGCATTTTCTCCATGCACATGGTCTCATGATATCTTTTATACCTGAATACAAGGTTGTCACCTTCATTATGCTATGCAGGCCCCTTGATTATCAAACTTTTGTTCACAAATCTTCGTATAAAATCTGAGCTTGAGTATGAAATAGTACTCAGACAGTTTCGTAATCTCAGGGCCAGGCTATGCTATTGTTTGTCGCCTACCACAGGGATGATCAAGATACGCCCAGATTTATGCCTTGCTGTCTTGTGATTGGCTGATAAGTACTATGATCACCGGAGTGACTGATGGCTTGCGATAGGTCAATTAAGTAGGGACGTGACTTGTATTTCCAAATCAAACTTGACAAGACAAATTTTGTAGTCAACGAGTGACACTTGCGATCTTTCCTCTCGAGCTGTATATGATGTAAATTTCTTTCCAGAAATGGCATGATATCCTGAAAGAGGTCCGATTCATCAAACAATTAAAACATAAACACACGATAGACTACAAAGGATGCTACTTGAAAGAGCACACAGCATGGGTATGTATAGCGGTGTTCGAATTTATAGAGGGTCCTGAGGGGTCATTTGAAGATTTGCAATGTTAAAAGTATCTCTGTGACCCCCCCACTGTAAGTTACAGAGTTGACCACCATTAACATTGGGCCTGTGGAGAATGAACCCCTGTATTAATTACTTATTTTCAAACAATGTATAGTATGTGGGTGTAAGTGTGTGCGTGCGTGAGTGAGTGAGTGAGAGTGAGTGAGTGAGTGATCAGTCTACCCTGACTGGTAGTCACAGGTACCTGGACAGATTGCTGTGTTGAAAACTCCAATTCTGATTTATGTGCCAAGTACTATTTCATTATTATTAGTTACCAGGCTACCAGCGTGATTTCCGGGGTGTATGTGTTTTTACAAGCTGAAATTTCTCGTAGGCCCCGAGACTGAAGCTTGTAAAAACATGTACACCCTGGAAATCAACGCTGGTAACAAATTTATCCAAAATCGTAATAGTTTATAGCAGCGAATTTGGTAATATTCATGCCGAAATACTTTTCTAACGTGCAAGTCGAGAGTCTTTGCCATGACGTCATAATCATTTTGTCCCATTATGAGGTCACGAACTGTTACTAGTCGCCAAACCGATGTGTAACACTTTTCACAGAACTCCTCTCAACCAATCAAATTGCTAGAATCGTCTCATATTTTGGATAATACTATTTAACCTTCATTACTATTTGTAATGTACCCAAAATTGTTATCATCGACATAAGTGTTCATTCATACAGATATGTTTGTAATCAGCAACTTGTCACTTGTCCTTCAGCTTGTCATGGAATACTGCCTGGGCTCGGCGTCAGACATCATAGAAGGTAGGATTTGTATGGCATGGTTCTCGGTTAATATTAGCCACAAAAAAAGTTTTCATTTTGTAGTTTGTAGATGTGGGTGGTAACGCAGTAATAGATATCAGTCAAAACATCAGCGTCTACAGAAGGTAATTTTCTGATTGCCTGCTAGGTCTGAGCACTTGCCGTTATTATACTTGGTTTGTCAGCGGGACTAGCAGGTTTGCTGCAACACTATTACACAGGTGTTACATGTTTCCTACTGTAACTGTAAGCTGACAAACTTCATTTAAGTGCGAGATAATCTTGAAATGTGGTTTAAGAAACAAAAGAAATACAATTGTTATTTTTTCAATTTTAATTTCTCTGAGCAGGCTAATTTCTGTGGCAATTTGTGCGAGACTGGCTGACCGTATTTTATCATTGATGGCTCCCTGTTGCAGTGTTAAAGATGCCGCTGAAGGAGTTTGAGATCACCGCCATCTGTCACGACGCACTGCAGGGGCTGACCTACCTCCACAGCCAGAACAAGATCCACCGCGATGTCAAGGCCGGCAACATCCTGCTGACGGAGGACGGCACTGTTAAACTAGGTACAGCACACGGCAATACTAGCACAGCAATACCAGCAGGGGTGTAATGTCTACCAGTGCCGCACACATAAACACTAGCTGGGGTGTTGCTACTAGTACAGTGTCGCCAACAGGGGCGTAGCTAGTATTAGGCCTACGAGATAATTTTATTTTTGAATGTGGCATTTAATTCCTGCGGTCCCCTTAGTTAAGTTACACGATTCATACAGCACCATTATCCAGGGGAAAAAATTGCATTGTATTTCGCCACTGGCTACGCATGCCCCTGACCAACCATTGGTACCACCCCATCCCCCTAGTCATTGTTGAACTAGGTTTTTCTTTTCTTTTTTTTTGTAATGGGGTTTATAGTCGCTTTCTAGAATCTTTCACTAACATCACGACTTGTCAGTTTAGGG
>JAUTBQ010178874.1:0-11147 GCA_032361185.1 Lepetodrilus ovalis
ATATTTATATATATTGCACATTTTAACTTGTTTGATGGAACTATTTTAAAAATTATCAACTCTTTTAATGCACTTTTGGGCTTTTATCTACTTTTAAGTAGCGACAAAAAAACACTTTTTTGGAGTGGATTTTTTATCGGTATTTTATGGTTTTTCTGGATTGGTTTTTCATTTCGTTACTATGATGCTACTTTTGTTATACCTCTTATGATGCTTTTTGTAGGAGTGGGATATGGCTTGTTGTTTTGGATAATCGGTATATTTAAAAGTCCTTTTATGAGAGTTTTACTTTTTACTGGTTTCAGCTTTGTTCATCCTCTGAGTTTTAACTGGCTCATCCCTGAACTTACTCTGCTAGATAGTTTCTTTGGTATCACAAAGTGGCAATTTGGACTTTTTTTACTCTCCATAGCTATCTTTATAACACTCAAATCTCGATATAAAGCCTTAGCTTTAATAGCCCTGATTGGAAGCTTCAACTACCAACCACACCAACCACTACCACTCTCTAAGCAAAAGATTTATCTAAGTCAAACCAAAGTAAAACAAGATATAAAATGGGAAGAGAGCTACAAAGATGAATCGGTACAAAACAACCTAAACATCATCTACCAAGCCATAGAGCAAAAAGCTGACATCGTTATCATCAGTGAAAGTGCCTTTGCCATGTTTTTAAATGTCGAACCACTTTTGATGGAAAAACTTAAAACCCTCTCCAAGCAGATAGCCATCGTTACAGGTGCTTTATATGCTGATGGAACGGACTCTTATAACTCAACTTACTACTTTATAGATGGGGAGGTTACAGTTGCAAATAAAGTTATACTTGTCCCTTTTGGTGAAGAGATACCACTTCCAAAGTTTTTAAACAAACTTATCAATGATGCTTTTTACAATGGTGCTGAGGATTATAAGACAGCAAAACATCCAACTGACGTAAACATCCATGGAGAGGTTTTTAGAAATGCTATCTGTTATGAAGCAACTAGAGAAGAGTTATATGCTTATAATCCAAAGTTTATGATTGCTATGAGTAACAACGCATGGTTTACCCCTTCAGTTGAACCTACTTTACAAAAACTGCTACTTCGCTATTTTTCCCAAAAACATCATACTGTTATCTATCATGTAGCGAACATGCAAGGTACGGCTATCATTCGCTAAACCACTCTTCATACCAGAGTTCAAATATCAAGATATTCCAGATGTTTTGTTCATCATAGTAAGAGTTGGAGTTTAAAAACTTCTCTTTTAACCGCATAACTTCTTTGGGATTTAAAATATTCTCCTTTTCTATCCTTTCGTAATTGATATAACTATCTAAAAAAGGTCGTAGTTGATGTTTTAATATCTTAGCAACAGGAACATCAAACCCTTTTTTGGGTCTATCTATCAGCTTTAAAGGAAGATACTTTTGCAAAATCTGTTTTAATATATATTTATTGGTGCCATCTTTATGTTTAAGTTTAACATCAACTTGTGCTAAAAACTCTACAAACTCTCTATCCAGATAAGGAGATTTGGATTCGATATTATAATATCTTGTAGCAAAAGTAACTTTGGGTATAAGATTATTACTTACATAACTTTTCAACACAAGTGGAAATAACCTATCTAGCCAGTGAATATTTATATTAAAATCTATTTTCTGAGTATCTATCTCTCTTTTACTGATAGTTTTTTTGATAAGCCTCTCTAGATTAGAAAAATCAAGTGTTATATTTTCATATTTAATACTATTTTCTATATTTTTTTGTGCTAAAATTTTTGACCACTTAATATATTTGGTATCTTTAGAGAAAAATCTTAAACTTTTAGAAGCTACTAGTCGCATTCCAAACGGTATAATATTTAAAAAATTTAATTTTTTAATAATCCCAGCAGAAGCAAAAACTTCATCACCACCCTCTCCACCAAAAATAATATCAATATCTTTATAAGCTTGTCTGGAAATAAGCATTGTAGGCAGTGCAGCTTTATCGGCTATTGGTTCATCATAAACTAAAGCAAAACTTTTCAAAAGTTCTTTTAAATATATATCTGAAAAATAATAACTATTATGTTTTACATGAAGATGTTCTGCTATCTGTTTAGCATCTACAACTTCATCTATCTTTTTATCATCAAACCCCATCGTATAAGATACTAATGTTTTTAAATCTATCTTACTTGCCAAAGAGACTAAAGCACTACTATCATAACCACCACTTAAAAATAATCCTACTTTTTCTCTGTCTCCTATCTGTTTTCTCATAGCCTTTGATAAAAGTTCTAAACTCTTGTTAATAATCTCTTCATCACTAAGAGTTAATCTTGGTAAAGCATAAAAAGAGGCAACATCCCAATACTTTTTTTTCATATGCTTTTTTGTATGCATATCCCATGTTAAAACATGAGATGATGGTACTTTAAAACAGTTGGCAAATATCGTGTTTGGTTCTAAAATATAGCCATGTTGAAAATATTGCCCTAACACATCAAAATCTATCTCTTTTTTAAATATTTTACTTTTTTTAAATAGTTTCAAACTATTTGAATATAAAATAACATTGTTGGAAACATAATAATAAAAAGGAAGTTGTCCAAAATAATCTCTTGAACTGTAAAGTTTTTCTCTTTTTTTATCGTATAGTAGAAGTGTAAATAACCCATCCACACCATGCAAAACATCTTTTACACTATCTTTTTTAAATCTATCTAGCAAACCATCAATCTTTACATCATACAAAACACCATTGAGAAGAAGAACAAAATCATCATCTTCCCTTAAAGCATAACACTTATCATCTTTTGGTACAGAGAAATAAAAAGTAGCTTTTTTGGTACTAAGTTCTATCTCTTTGATGGGATAGTCTCTATCAATAGAGAGTTTTTCACGACTACTTCTTGTAAAATCTATATGACAATAACTCTCACTCATGTTTTCTCACAAGCTAAAAAATATTCCTCATACTCTTTGACTATCTTTTGAACATTGAAACCATCTTTACAAAAGTTATGGATATAGTGTTCATCAAACTCGATATGTGTAGCCAACTCTATATGTTCAGCTAAAGCTACAGAACTAAACTCATCTACCAAAATACCTGTCTTTCTATCTTCTATGATTTCAGAAGTTCCTCCAGGGTTGTTAAAAGCGACACTTGGTGTACCACAAACATTTGCCTCTAATAAAACATTTGGAAGTCCCTCATAGCGAGAACTTAAGATAAAAAAATCACTCTCTTTCATGTAAGCGTAAGGGTTATCACTAAAACCCAAAAGAGTTACTTTATCTTCTACTTTTAACTCTTTTATCTGAGTTTGTAAATCTTGTTTATCTTCACCCTCGCCTAGTATATTTAAGTGAAACCTATCATCAAGCTTGCTCATCGTTTCAACCAAAACATCAAAACCTTTTTGAGGAGCTAACCTTCCAACTGCTAGAAGGTTTATCTTCTGTTTATCTAAAGCTGTATTGGTTGGTTTTATTGATTTTTCACTGATACTCTCTATATCTACGGGATTATATATAACAGCAGTTTTATTTATATCTGTACCAAAGTTTTGTACTAAATCATCTCTCATGTAGCGAGATTGGGTGATGATAAGGTCAAAATTGTTATAAACTTTTTTATATAAAAAATCAAAAAGCTTGGGATACTTCTCTTGCTTATTTTCTATGCTTACGGTATTTGACTCTCTTGAGATAAACTTTATCTTTTTAGAGTAAAACGGTCGTATTAAAGCTATGAGGAGATTTAGATAACCCAAAGTTGAAAAAACAATATCTGGTTTTATCTCTTTGATGACACGGGCTATTTTAAAGATAGCATACCTAGCTTGTGAAGCATCCAAATCAACAACCTCAACACTCTTTGGTAACGAATCTAGTGAAGAGACAAATCTTCCTTTTTTCTGCATCAACACAAAAACAGGAGCAAACTTCTCTAAATCTATATGTTTAACCAAAGTAAGCATGACTCTCTCAGCTCCACCACCTGTTAATGAAGGCATGATTATCATGATTTTCTTTTTATTTACATCCATTTTTCATACCACATCTCAAACATCAAGATAGACCATAAAGTATCCACCGTTTGTTTCTCCCCTCTTAAGTAACTATCTCGAAGCCTTACCACTTCATCAGCATTAAAGATACCCTCTTTTTCAAGACGGTTTTTATCAAGATAATGCAAAAAATACTCTTTTAACTCATCTTTAAACCACTCATGTATAGGAACCCCAAAGCCCATCTTTGGACGATCCATCATCTTTTTTGGAAGGTATTTGTGTGTTATCTCTTTTAAAAGATGTTTTTTGACACCATTTTTATATTTTAACTCCGAAGGCAAAGTTGCTACAAACTCGATAATCCGATAATCCAAAAATGGCTCACGTCCTTCTAAACTAACACTCATCGTAGCACGGTCAACTTTTGTAAGTACATCATCCATCATGTATGTTTTATAGTCGATGGCTAACATGCTGTTTATGTTGTCATTTTCAGCACTTAAGCTTCCACCTTTATCAAAGTTTGTCTCTACTTTTTTACTCTTTTTATTTAAAAGCAGATGCACCTCATCAAAAGGCATATAAGCCGAGGTATCTTTTAAGATGTCTAAAACAGTTCCCGCTTTTAACATGCTTTGCATCTTTTCATAACGGGTTTTAAAGTTGTAGGTATCTTTTAAGTATGGTATAGATTGAGGGTTAATACCACTCATAAACTCTCCCAATGGAGCTTTTAAACTGTGTGGGATTTTTGAAAACTTTTGAAAATAACCCATCGCTCTTGTGTACTTATCGTAACCTGCAAAAAGTTCATCTCCACCATCAGCACTAAGTGAAACAGTCACTTCTTGTCGTGCCAAACCACTTACAAGTGTCGTAGGAATAGCTGATACATCAGCAAAAGGCTCATCATAGATAGTTGCTAACTTAGGAATAATCTCTAAAGCATCTTTTTGTGTACAATAATACTCATGATGTTCACACCCTAGATAATCAGCTACCTGTTTTGCATAAGGAGCTTCATCAAAACCTTTTTCATGAAAACCGATGGTAAAAGTTTTAAGTTTATCACTTCTTTGGCTTTGTAAAAGTGCCGTAACCACAGAGCTATCATATCCACCACTTAAAAAGATACCTACAGGAACATCTGAAACCAAACGATAGTTAAAAGCTGATTTTAAAAGTTTTTCAGTCTCCTCTATCGCCTCAGATTCTGAAATATCAAGTTTTGGCTTATTATAAAAATCCATAACATTCCAATACTCCCTCTCTACCAAAGCCTTGGTTTTTAAATCTATCTCCAAATAATGCCCAGCTTTTAGCTTATAACAATCTTCAAAGATAGAGTGAGGTTCAGGGATATACTGAAACTGTAAAAAGAGTGACAAAGCATCTATGTTTATCTCTTTTTCAAACTTTGGATGCTCGTGAAAACTTTTTAACTCACTTGCAAAAAGAACTCTATCATCTTTATGGTAGTAAAAAAGAGGTTTTATCCCTGCTCTATCTCTAACTAAAAAAAGTTTAGAAAGATTTCTATCATATAAAGCTATAGAGAACATACCATTAAACTTATCGACAGCTTTTAAGCCCCACTTGTGATAAGCTTTGAGTATCACTTCTGTATCAGAATGAGAGTGAAAACTATAACCCTCTTTCTCTAACTCTACTTTTATCTCAGCAAAGTTATAAACCTCTCCATTGTAAACTATCTCAACACCATCATGAGCCATTGGCTGATGCCCATGTGAGCTTAAATCCAAGATAGACAAGCGTCTATGACCTAAACCGATAGTTGCTTTACCTACCACCTCATGCATGTATCCACTATCATCAGGTCCTCGATGATGTAAAACATCGGTCATGTTTTCTAAAGTATCTTTATCTGTAGTTTTAGTAAAATCTACAAAACCAGCTATTCCACACATCTAAATCCCTTGTCTGTTAGGCTTCATGGTAAATATATCTATAATCAAACTTCTTATCAGTATAATGCTTCGACCGTACAGAGTTCAAGATAATACCAGCATTATCTATACCCACTCTTTTTACCAATCTTTCCATCTCTTTAACATTTTTCTTTTCAGAAAATTCAGATTTTACAACAAAAAGAGTAACATCTGCATATTTGGCTAAGCTAAGTGCATCAGCAACATACTCAAATGGTGGTGTATCAAGTACGATATAATCATAAATTTCACTAAGTTCTTCTATTAATTCACCCATCTTGTTAGAAGCGATAAGTTCTGCTGGATTTGGTGGTACTGAACCTGAAGTTACTATATTAAAGTTAGCAAACTGCTCACTCTCCCAAGTTACATCTTTGATGTCAACTCTATTTGATAATACATCACTCATACCTATCTTATTTGATAGTTTAAATTTATGATGCAATTCTGGACGACGAAGATCAAGTGAAAGAATTACACTTTTCTTTTCACCCATTCCCAAGATAGCTGCTAAGTTTGCTGAAACCGTTGTTTTACCTTCATTTGGTACTGCTGAAGTTACAAGAATAACTTTAGATTTTTTGTCACTTGCTATATATTCTAGGTTATTTTTAATGATTCTAAAAGATTCACTTGTCGGTGAATTTGGAGAATCTAAAACATAAGCTGTATTATATTTATTTTTATTTTCAACAAAAGGAATCATACCAAAGATTGGAATATCTGTTAAACTTTGAATATCACTACTTCCTTTTATCTTTGTATCTAGTTTGACCCTTAACATCGTATGAAGTAATGCAGCAATCAAACCTAAAAATAGACTTATCGGCAGTATCAATGACAACTTTGGACTTAATCTTTTTTTAGGCTCCTTAGCATAATCTAAGACAACTTTGTTGAGCAATGTTGATGCTTTTTCTATAGATACTTCAGATTGTTTTTTAAGTAAATAGTTATATACACTGTCATTTACTTTAAATACTCTCTTATACTTCACCAACTCTTGTTCTATCTTTGGAAATTGTTGAAGCTTTTGACTATACTCTTTTAGCACACTATTTAAAGAACTAACCCTTTTATTTGCTCTATTTAAAATACCTTTTGTAATATCAACAATACTATTTTGTAAACTACGAATACTCTTTGTAAGTACTACAACATCAGGATGATACTCTGTAAAAACAGATAGTTTTTGCTCTTTATCATTTTTTGCAGTTTCTAATTTTTGAAGCATTGTATTTAAAAGAGGGTACTTTTCGGATATAGCACTTACACTATTATAGTTTTGAGCCCTTACCCCTCTATACATGTCTTTTATGATATTTAATTCAACCTCAGCATTTTTTAACTCTTCTTGAAATCTATTTAATCTTGCTATCGTCTCTTTCTTTTGTGTATCTATATCAGATATATTATGTGTACTTTTAAATCCTTGAAGAGAATCTTCCGAATACTCAAGTTTTCCACTGATATTGTCAAGTTGCTTGTTGATAAATTCTAAAGTTTGTTCATCTGTTTCTGCTAAATTTCGCTTACTGTATAAAAGATAATTTTCTACATAAGCATTTAAAAAATCTTTTGCTCTTTTGGCTATCACATCTTTGTAAGTAAGTCTTAAAACCGTCGATTTAAAACTTGCTGGTTTTATACTTAGGTTTTTTTTGATAGTTCTTATAATCTCATCATAACTATGTAGACTAAAACTATACTCTGCTCTATGATACCTGCCCATTTTATCGATAACAAATGAACAGTCAGATAAATTTACCAAACTTCCATAGTGATATATAGCATGTCGTGACAATCTAAGACTTTTGGGTTTAAAGCTATCTGGTATAAAAAACAGAAACTCTGCTAAAAAACTATTTTTACGAGAGAGTTCAAATCTATTTTGGTCGATATGCTTAACAAAAAACTCCTTTTTCAACACTTTTTTCTTGCTATCTGTATCTTCTGGATTGGAGCTCTCTTTTAATGCAATATCTCTAAGCCTAAAAGGAGCTCTATAAATTTTAACTTTCTTCAATTTTGATTTTTTAAAATAGTCAACCGTCCTATCGATAGAGTGTAAAGTTTTATTGATTAAAAATTCAGACTTTAATATATCTATCTCTGTCTCTGTACCTTGAGCTCTAGAGATAGCATTTCCAAAAAAGTCTACTCTGTTTTCTTGAGGGTTTGTATGGACTTCTATTGTTGCTGTTGACTCATAAACAGGTTGTTTTAGATAATAGTACAACAATCCCAACAAAAGTGATGTTAAAATGATAAGTAAATTCGTCCATTTATACTTGAACAACGTACTTAAAAAATTTTTGAAATTTAACGAACTACCTTCAAACTCTACTTTCATAAAAAACCCTCTATATTTTATCTATCATCTAAAATCGACTATATTTAAAATAAATTTAATTAAAATTTTTTATTATCATCCCCAACAAACTAACTTTGTTACATAAAAAAATTTTATAAGGTTTTATAAGTAAGATAGAAATGAAAAGTGTACTATTTTTTTAAGATAAACTTCTCTATTTGGTCATCCAAGATATGCTCTTTGATAGCTTTTAAATATTTGTCAATAACTATTTGATCATCAAACTCATGGTCAACATGCCATCTACCAACTTCTCCCATCTTAAGCCTATCATCTTCACTCAAGTTAATCATCTTCTCCATCTTTTTAGCAAGATCATAAGAGTCCATAACACAACATAGATATCCACTACTACCATGTTCAACTATATCTCGACACCCTGGAACATTTGAAGCGATAATCGGTTTTGCCATAGAAGCCGCCTCTAGAAGAATCTTACTAATTCCTTCCCGATAAGATGGTAATACCAAACAATCAGATTCAGCTATAAAATCCCTCACATCATCAGTAGGTCCCATATAAATAATACACCCTTTTTTTGTCCACTCATCAACTTGCTCTTTAGATATGGCTTGAGGATTTTTAGAGTCCACAAACCCAACAAGCTGTACTTCAATATGGGGATAAATCTCCTTTAACTCACAACTAGCTTCAACCAATTCACCAACACCTTTATCCCAAAGAAGTCTTGCTATGAGAACAAATCTAAACTTACCATCTTTTCTCGTTTTTTTACGTGGTTTATACTTTTGCATGTCCACACCTTCACCTGGTAAAATTTCCATAAGTTCTCGAGATAGTATACGCTCTTTTATAAACTTCTTTCGATCTTCATGGTTTATGAACCAAACCTTCTGTGCATGTTTTAAAGATAGTTTATAAAGCTTTTTAGCTATTTTAGAAGTTATCCCATGATTTATAAAAGTATAACCCAACCCTGTAATCACAGCGATAGAATTTTTCTTAGCATACTTAGCTGCCAAAGTTCCATAAATATTTGGTTTGATAGTATAATGAAAGATTAAATCAGGAGAAATTTCTTTATAAAGTTTATAAAGTTTTCGGATAAGTACAATATCTTTGAAGATATTAGAGCCTTTATTGTCCATAGAGATATTTATATAGCGACAACCTAACTCTTCTATCTCTTTACTATGGTCATCATATGGAGCTAAAACAGTAACATCAAATCCCTCTTGCACTAACCTCTTCATCAAAGAAGCACGAAACATCATCATGCCCCATGAAGTGTTACAAACAAGAACAATTTTTTTCATCCATACACCTTACTCTAAATCTAAAGTTTATCCATATATATATGATGTATATCGTACTAGGTATATAAAACTTTAATAAAATTTAAGTAAAAGCATAAAACTTTTTTCTATCGCTAGAACTAGATATTCCTGATTGTGTACGATACTTTGTTACAGTCCTGCGACCAAGTTTAATACCAAACTTTTTTTCAACTTCTACTAATATTTTATTGTCACTTAAAGGCTTTTTTTTGTCTTCAGTTTTAATTATATCTACGATAAAGGATTTTATCTCAGAGTTAGAAATATCTCCATCCTCTCCAAGAGCCGTTGCTAAAAAACTTTTTATAGCAAATACACCCCTATCACATGATATATATTTGTTAGAAATAGCCCGTGAAATCGTAGAGTGATGTCTCTCTAAATCCCCCGCCAAATCATCTAACTTCATAGGCTTTATAGCTCCACCTTGAAAAAACTCATACTGATACTCAACAATCATCAAAGCCACTTTAGTTAAAGTTGCTTTTCTAAGTTCAAGGGCATCTACAAGTGAAGTTGCCTCTTTAACTTTATCTTTAACAAAATCAAACTTCTCATCAACTCCACCCAAATCTAACACAATATCAGGGTAGTAAGCATCATTGAGTGTAACTTCTATATCTCCACCATTTGCATGTATAAATATATCAGGAATAATCTGTACCTGTTCAGCTTGATAACTCAAAGCTGGAGGGTTTTGAAACTTTCGTATAACTTTTAAAGCTTCTGTAAAAAGTGGCTCTTTTTGATACTTTTCAAGATTCTCAAAATCTTTAATAATCTTTACACAGCATTGATATAATGCATCTTCTACATCAAAGTTATTGAGTTGAAATAAAAATGACTCAAACAAATCAACAGATCCAACACCACTAGGTTCAAGATACTGAAATCGTTGTCTAACCCTCTCAACCATACCAGTATCTTCTCCAATCTGCTTGGCTAAAATTTTTATATCAATCTCAATATAACCATTATCATTGATATTATCGATGATAGCCCTTGCAATTTTTTTAGATTTTTCAGTAGGAAATAAAGGAGCTACAATTTGTTTAGATAAATCCTCATACAAAGAAGAGTTTTGCACAGTCAATGCTTCTATTTCATTGGCTACAGAGTTTTTAATATGACTATCATAAGTAGGTTTTGGTTTTTTCTTTTGAGTATTTTGGACTACTTCATTGCCTGATTTTATCTGGACAAAAGGATTATCTTTTGTAGCATGGTCTAGTGTCTCTTTTAGGGACTCTATATCTGCTTGTAAAAATGGTAACCATCCACGAAGTGTACCTGAAAGTTTAGTTTTTGTTGCTACACCTTGTCTTAGTTTCATTTGATGGTCTCCTTTGACATGAGCAAAGCTCCTGACAAATTTCTCTCAGCTAAAGCTACGACTTGCGTCGAGAATCTATTATCAATACTCTCCTTTTTTAGGAACAAAGTCCCTAAAAAATTCCTCTCAGCTAAAGCTACGACTTGCGTCGAGAATCTATTATCAATACTCTCCTTTTTTAGGAACAAAGTCCCTAAAAA
>JAUTBQ010178885.1:0-11147 GCA_032361185.1 Lepetodrilus ovalis
GCTCACCATCAATGCGGGTGTGTATGCTTCTGTTACTTATCGCTCAGTGTCAATGTAGACCTTCATTATTTGTTACTCATCTTCAAGGAGGCTATGTCTGTTTAGACGTGTGTTATTTGTTTAATAATAATAATAATAATAATAATAATAATAATAATAATAATAATAGTTTATTCGTATATGTAGGCCTCAGGCCCATGTACAGTTGTAGTTTAATGGAGCTGGATTGCCAATAAGAATACCTTATCGTCATTTCTGGTCTTTGGAGCAAAGGGGAAACATGTCTAGGTGTTTCATTTGGTTGCGTGCACATACGTCTTGTTCTTGTACATGAAAGCTAATGATTCCTCCTGGTTGCCTCCTTACACTATTGCTTCAGCAACGTTACTCCGACATATGCGTATTAAAGAATTGCGGTAATTTCATAACCTACATCCAATCAGAAGTTAACTGAACATTCTATTATATGCTGGGCTTAATATAATATGTTAATAAAGGTCAATATCACCATAAAATATACATGCACACAACTCACAAAATACATATAAGCAATATTATTATAATGAATAGTCAAGCATATAATTATGTAAATATACTATGCGTGATACATGCAGTGTGTTAGCAAGTGCAAACATTCTTATTTGACACAACTGAAACGTACAGACATGTCAATAATGTAACCAAGAATGAATTGTTATTAACATGATACCGCTGCATTATCTGACTGTTGTTGTAATTTAATATTTTCCCATTCGCACTATATCACTGATTGCACTTTAATACATTCTAGAAATGTAAACAGCATTGTTATTAGTAGTATTTATTTGGTGACAATATATTTTGCAGATAAGAGATTGAGTAAAGATGAATGTGATACTCATATTGAATGCTCTATAATCATTAGGCACACAATTGACATTTGTTGTTCAAAATAACAACAACAAAAAAACGAAGTCTACGCAATCATCCGTTTCCATGGTAACTTATAATGTAATACACTTAATGCGTTAATAACGTGGTTTGGGGAACTAAATGGAACTCTTTAATGTAATGATCGGCAAATGTGCTTGGTGTATTATTTCATTCAGCTAATTATATACGCGCAGTTCGATATGGAATGTTTAATATCAAACATCTGGAGTTGCCATTCCCTCTAGATGATATTAAAATTATATTTTAATAACTACATCGTGATAATAACTATTTACAACTGAAAGCAGACATACATAACTTGTCTCGTTACATTTTAGGAGCATCTACGTTGCATAATGTCATTTGTTCTAGAAGGCAATATTAATTAAGTTCCATTTCGAGCTTCCGATTAGAGAATTATTCTATCAATACGATTTAATTGAGAAAAGCTGCCCAGAGGAGGGGCCGATTGGACGAGACATTAGATAGAGCTGTTTAATCCATCTTCCAAAATGATGGAAATCTCTAAGGATTTGCGTTATTTTAACCATATGAGGATGCACACGCAACGACTTCGGTTTGAGATTAGTTGTAATCATACCCAAACTTTAATGAATATTTCCGGATGTATCGATTAGATTTGCTACAAGGGGGGAAAAAATCAAGGAATTATTTCACGGATGTCGATATGTTGACAAAATAAGTTCACAGAAAAGAAAAGATGCATCATTGATTTAATAAGTTTAGTATTTCCATTGTTGAACATCACAACATCTTAATGTAAGTCAATGGCTATTTAAATATAGTAATGTAATTAAAAGCAAAAAATACGACTGGTAGAAAATAAATCTGTCTTTTATATCTAAAATCTACTAAACCAGTATTTTCAGTGTATTAACAGACACGCATGTGGCATTACAACAGCCATACATCTTCTAATACTGACTCCGTGACTAATCATAACATCCATGTAATTGGTTCTCAATGTCTTCAACTGCCTAGTTTGCCAGGGGATCAGCTCGGACCAAAGTTAGTTGTCAGTAGATTAAGACTATGAACGCGTTCTATTTGAACTTGATCAAGGTCCCCAGAATGTGGCTAGAGCAATACACGCTATTCCTATTTAACTACCGAAAGATATAACGTCAGTTCCTTTGGACATTCCAATACAGGGAATGTCCATTCCTCAGATCAAGAGTTGTTCCCCCATTTTAAGCAAGCCTAGAGGTCAAATCGTGCACGTCTGATTGACGTTGACACGACAACGTGATGACAGCTTTCAGCGTGTCCCTGTTCGATTCTGAGGTTCTTTGATCTTATGCAATGTTCCATAGCTCCATAAGTCCTTTAAGGACGTGTTTTATTGAGCTGCTCGTCGACGGTGAATCCGAGCAAAGGAGCGGATGCGATGTCCTCATGTGACCCAGAAGACACATGCACGTGTATAGTGACGCACGGAATCGTGCTGATATCGAATGTAATTTGGAATCAAAAGGACTTGCCGTGGAACGTTCAAAGATACGCGAGGGTTACGGGAACATTATCTATCAAGTCGACTAAAAGCGTCCTTTGAATTTTTGCCAAACTTGATTAACGGAGAAATGAAGGATCCCAGATGGCAGCTTTAACCCTTTTAAAAGCAGTTCAGACCTGCGTTTCACGAAAGAGTCGTATTGTAATACTGGTCTAATTCTAGCAGAAAGTGACGTATACCTCTATTTGCACCCTGACTACACGTACGACCTTTCGTGAAATGCGCGCATGCCAATTCTGGATTTCAAATGAAAAAGAATTATGTGCCCCGTAAAAACCAAGATGGTGGAGTAGAGGCATTACTTTTAATCGTTTGAAGGGACAGGAACGCATTGGTGATATATTTTCTTTTTATCTCTGAATATAAAGGGTACACTCAACCCATTGATTTGTAGCGGGGATATTTACAACGTGTTATGAGAACATCGAGCAATCGTCAGAGAGCACGCGGTCGAAATCGATTTGAAAAGCAGATGACATCTTTCTGGGTTTGCTCGGGCGCTTCTCAGTGTTTGGATTCTGCAAAAATAGTGCTCTATTCCTTAATGGAGTTCATTTTAAAAGACGATTTAATCGTAGCTAAAGGGTCCATTCATTGTCCCCCCTGAGGACTGGAGAAGATTTGCTGATTTAGTGACTTGTCAAATTCAATTACGGATAGAAATAGAATTGTACAATGATTGAGGCAGCTTCGCCCCTCTCCAAGAAGCCATTTGTTGGGTTTCAAACCTCCGCTTAATCCCATTGAAAAACACCAGCCACTTTATCTGTATTAAATGCCCATCTTGTAGCGTGCTGATGTAAAGAGAAGGGCTATACCTAACAAACTGGTAACTGATCCTCTTCTACATTACGCGGGAATAATCTCTGTAATCTCCCTGATCCCCGCAATCTCCCCTCATTGGCCAGGAGGGGATTAGGGATTTTCTCAAAGACGTGTTTTCACGTCGTCCGCGCTCCGTCGATTCCGTATTTTTTTCTTCAAACGATTTTTATTTGGGAGTCGATGTGGCGAATATCCTGAAGTATCAAGACGAAATGTGCCTAGTCCATCACGCTTTTAGAACATCCAATATTGAAGAGATCTGATTAACAGCTTTAACCATAAAGACTAGCACTAGATAAGGCAACGTAGCTAGCTCTCGGGGCTGGTGGGATGTGTTTCAATTGTCTTCTGTCAATAGGAAATAATGGAAAGACTGGCTCAAAGATGTGCAAGATGTAATTTCTGCTTTTTTGTTGTTTATGTTTAAGTTTATGTTTATGTTGTTGTTGTTTTTCTTCTTCTTCCTCTATTTCTTCTTCTTTCGCTGCTGCTACTGCTCGTACTACTGCTTCTTCTTCTTCATCGTCTTCTTCTACTACTTCTTCTTAGTAGTAGTTGTAGTAGTAGTAGTGTTACTGATACTACCAAGTATTACTACTATTGCTACTTCTACTACTACTACTACTGCAACAACTACTACTGCCTCTGCTTCTGCCACTACAACTACTACTGCTGCTGTTGTTGTTTCTGCTGCTACTACGGCTATCATTATTATTATTATTACTACTACTACCCCAGCTACAACAGCAACTACTACTACCGCATCTACAAGTTTTACTGCTACCACCACCACTACTACTACCACCACCACCACCACCACCATCACTACTACAACTTCTACTACAACAACGGCTGCTGCTATTACATTACATTACAAGTGCCCAAGCACTCTCCATCAAGAATCCACCGTGTAATTACAACCACTACTGTCTGGATGTCTTGTTCCAGCGTCAATTGTGGCCCGGCTATAACACCATTACCTCTCGTCTAGTCCCTCAACATCACAGCAAACATTTGACGTAAGCCCGAAAGGACTTGCACGGGCTTTGCCATTATTCCGCGCTGGAATCACTGGCAGAGATTCTCGAGTGTTAAATCATTACGGGGACTTCAGTGCCGGGTGAAGAACACTCCAAGTGGTATCCGACGATGTTGGGTGGACGGGATTGGAGCACGAAACAGCAGGACTCGATGTTAAAGGCTTGATGCCTCTCATCAAGACAACCAAAAAAAGAAGCGATGGCTCTGTAGGACATGGTTTCTGAACGTTGGGATAATAGCTTCGCTTGATACCTGACGTGAAGGTTTTTGACGACATCATGATCGGTGACTCATATCGATGGATGCTTCGTCCATTTGCAACTGTCTAGATATAAAAAAAAAATTGAAGAAGAAGATGAAGAAGAGGAAATGGAAAGAAAAAGAAAAGAAGAAGAAAAAACAAAACAAAAATACTATAAGATCGCAGGGAAATCACAACATTTAGACTACCTATGTTATTTTATTTCAAATTAAATTTGTCTCGGTACGCTTTGTCGTAGTATAATTAATTCCGTAAAGCTATTTTTGGAATGGCTTACAATTATATCACAGTTGAAGCTGAACTACTAGCAAAGTATCACATTGTCGAATCTAATACTAATTCTCAGGATATTACTAGCCAATTACTGCGTTTAATTGATTTCATCCTCTTGTGAAATCTCAATCTGAACATATTTGCATAATAGTTGTCATTGAAAATGGCTTACTAATGACACCAAAACATCAGTCATCACTGAGTAGTTGAGATGACATGATCCAATTTACCAACATCCAACTGTGATTCAGAGCATTACTCTATATCGAAATTCAAGCGAGGGAATAATTCAACATACTTAATCTTTGCATTCAGTGTAGTTATTTCCTCCTTGTTTTCCCCCACCACAGCCATTGTGTAAAACATATATGGTGAAACGTGCGGATAGCGAAAGGTGAGACTGATCTTGGCATGTGTTACTACAATGAGTATAATATGTCACGCGGTTCCACAATGACGCATCGATTTTCGTATCTGGTTAGACACATTGTCACAATATTGACCCAGATGAGGTCAGGAAAGTTTTCGAGCCAAGCAATTCCTCCACTAAAAAGACTCATCTTGTTCACTATTCCCAGGTGATCAAAAGCATCGGCTGTTCAAACAGCACGCGCTCAACATTCCTCGAAGATTATATTTAAATTATTCATAAACAAATCTGTTTTGACATCGCAGGGGGTATCCACTATTTCTGCGCATGTCATCGCATTTCCAGATGAAGGAGAAGAGAAAAAAATTACATGTCTGAATTTTCCCTAAGTGGTATCTTTTTTTCGCAACCAATCAAAACGCCGGATCTACCCGACTTCCGGTTTCGTGTCTCGCAACCGGATGTTCAAACATAGAGTCAGAAAGGAAATAGCTGTCAGTTTGTTATGCTGTCACAGCACCGGGGCACTCCGGTAATGGATGTCACGTGACTTCCGGTAAACTATTACCGAGCTGTAGACATTCCAGTTTTAATTAGCAATTAAAGCTGATATAATGACGTATTTTCTTGAGCAAAGAATAGATACAAAAACTAAAAACACATTATTGTTGTTTAAATTTTCATTTTGTTTTCTCTATAATGAGGCAATTTCTTTCAATTTATTTTTAGAATTTTAATTAGGATCATTGAGTTGACCATACCAACATATACATACTGAGGTTGTTTTGCAATCACGCTTTACGGAGCAATTCCATTTTTAAATAATTAAAATTATCTTTAAAGTGAAAGCGTGCGCCTTATGCCAGCATGAAACATATCCAAACTAGAGAGGAAGTCTTTTCTAACGACACACGTTAATTATCCTTTAAGCTAACGGATATGATGAAAATAATTCATTCATTTGCGCCTTAGATCATAACATATTTCGACCTGGATGGAATAGGCGTTTCAAATGTCACGTGAGAGAGTGTGTTGATTGCGTTGTAACAACGCTATTGATTGGCTCTAGAGATGACCGAGTGCCCTCGAGTCTTAAAGCACGTGCAGGAAGCGACGGAAGGGGGGCTTTAAAACCAATCCTTTCTACCAACGGACATTATCTTCATAATATTGATTCCATAAGGCCTTATACTCGTGCTATGTGTATTCCGTGAAAATATTGGCACAGAAAAGAAAAAAAAATACTATGAAGCCATCGTCATCTTTGTAAATATCGCGAGAGATGACACTACAGATAAGATAAGCGAGCGCGGAGCGACGCTGGCGCGCGCAGAGCAGACGACATCTCCATCAAGATTGATAGCAGAGGGTCAGGTATTCGTTTTCAATAAAGTACCGTGGCTGTTTTGTTGCGACAACAATGGAAACAGGATTTCTTTGAACTATGTCCCTTTCGATCATTATTTTTTTCTCCGAGTGTCGGGAGACTTTATTGAATTTGAAATGAAGGCTGCTGAAGAATATGCATCGTTTTATTACACTGTATGGACGCAACGATGTTTATAGATTTAACTATTTTTTTTTATGCAAATCTTTACGTAGTCAGATATATTTAACTGTAATATTTAGATCTAAAGCAATATATTTCTTTAGACTTTTTCAGTTAATCTAATGCACGATTAAACTACGTAGTGGATTTCTTTATTTACGAAAGTCGTTATTGGTATTGCAAACCGATGTATTAATAGCATGCCATTCAAGAAGCAAATATATTAAGAAAATACGATCAAACGTGTTTTCGTGCTACTGCTGTTATTGATTCAACTATGCAAGTTCTTCAAAGAAAATTGGACCTGCAGCTAGACTACACTGTCACCGATAGTCTTGAATTTCGCCAGGTATTAAATTCCTAGGCAACGGTCTATTACATGTGTGTAGTGCTTGCGTTACACGCATTCCCGAAACACAGACCACTAGCAATGGTTGAAATATTGGCCGATATTCATTGACATTAGTTGTATGGTTTCTGGCACCTTTATGGGTCTTCACGAACAATGTTACTTTGGCACTTGTGCAACGGCAATTGTTCTCGCAAGAACCATAACGATGCCCTAACAATAGGCATTGCACAACAACGAACAGCAATACGTAGATAGATCGCAATGTTGGTACATGTAATCAACTAATGCATATATTTCATTGCAGATCGTGTAGATTTCACTGGCAGTGTTGTCTATTTCATTTACAATGTTTATTTTTAGATGTTATGGTATATACATGTATTTTACTGGCGATGATCTGTATTCTTCAATGACAATGTTGGCCACGTCCAATTCACCGCCAATGGTGTAGTTTTTTTCCGAAGGAATGGTGTCCATTTCACTGGCAATGTTGTCTATTTCAGTTTTTATTAACAAGTAGTGCGACGAGGGTATGCCAATGTTGCATACCTCAATGGCAACATACGGCATATATCACTGTCAGTAGTTTACCATATTCCCTAGTGATTCTGTATTATTATTTCACAGACAATGTTGTGTATTTCACTGGCAGCATTGTCTATTTCAGTTGTTATTAACAAGTACAGCTACAACAGCGTGCAACTGAACGACAATAGGAAATTGTGGGTGTCACATGCAATGCGCATATGTCACTAGCAATGTATATATCAGCGGAAATGTTGTCAATGTAAATTTCAGCTATTTCAGTTGTTAACAAGTACTGCGACTACCGAGTGCAAAGGACACCACGTTGACAATGCTGGGTGACGCAGGCAGCGCATATATCACTGCCTATGTCGTCTATTTCACTATCAATGTTCTTTATTTCACTATCAATGTTGTCTATTTCAATTGTTATTATACAAATGGCGTGATTATGTGTACAGAGTGCAGCTGAACGACAAGTGGGTGATGCGTGTGCCGCAGGCAGCGTATATATCACCGACAATGTTGTCTATTTCACTGTCAATGTTGTCTATTTCACTGTCAATGTTGTCTATTTCACTATCTTTGGCGTCCATTTCAGTAGTTATTAACAAGTACCACGACTACTGCGTGCAAAGGAGCACCAAGAGGCAATTGTGTGTGTGTGCTACATGCAGCCTATATATCAACGGCAATGTTGTCTATATCACTACCAGTGTTGTCTATTTCACTATCAAAGTTGTCCATTTCAGTTGTTATTAACAAGTACCGTGACTACGGCGTGCAGCTGAACGACAAGTGGGTGATGCGGGGCGCCACTGCTGTTCTACACTGTGTCATTAACCCTTACTACCTCAAGAACTACGTGCAAGTCATCGGCTGGAGCCAAGGCACACAACGCATCAGGCCAGGTTGGTCAAACGGTTAACCCAGACTACCGGTGTTGGCTTGGTTCCCTAGTTAATTAAGACATGTAATCACAATGAACACGATCTAACAATCGCAAATAAAATGGATATATTACGTCCAATCTTGTTTGGATTTGGGATTTCATTTGTCCGGTATCCATTCAAAGAGAAAACAGTCTTTTTCAAATGATACTTCCATTCGTTAGGTACTGCAATACACACTTTATTGATTATTATAAATTTCCGCCCACTCACTCTTTATTAAACATCGAATATATAAAATCATGCAAATTATCCATTCGACAAAATAATCAAAAGACGCCAAGATGATGAGAAACAACTCTAGCCATGGTGGCTATATTTTAAGAAATATTTTGAATACGTAATTGTTATTAAGGTAATACTAAACTAGGCAGGAATAAATTATGTTCGAATACACGGGATAGAAGACTGAGGACATACGAATGTACCTTTCTCTGAATGTATATCCTTTATGTAAAGTATATGACCCTAAAACATACTCAACGAAATCAATTAAGCACCGGAAGATATTTTGTTGGACTACCAAATTTAGGAACTAAGCTTGAGGAATCTGGTGCCATTCTTCTGGTGTTAAAGAGCTCCTGGGTCTGTATTCTCGAAACTTCGTAAGTCCTAAGAAATTCGTAAGTACTAAGAATTTGGCAAACTGGCTTTCTTCTTATGTTAAATTGTGAAGAGATCCTTTCTCACTTAGAAGTTCGCAAGTTCAGAAATTTCGAGAATACGGCCCCTGGATCCTATAGATGTCTAGATGTTCTCCGTTGCTAGAAATACTAGTGTAGATACACTTAAATGTAGGTTCCTATCAATGTATGCCAACATGGCTACTGAGCCCTTAATGAAATTTTGTGGAGTAGGTTCATCAATTATGTCTACGGACCTTGTATATATTTAGAGCTTAAATTGAACTATATAAATAGTGAGATGCCATACGACATATTGCACACGCAAACTGATGACGGACGTCCATTTCTGTTTACGTTTCTAGGCGACCGTGTCAGCATCCTCCCCGACGGCGAGCTCCATCTCCGTGACGTCAGAGACACAGATGGTATGACCATGTACAGGTGTCTCACCAGAAACATCCTCACTGGCGAGGAAAAGAGCAGCTCATTTGCATATCTCAAAGTTCACGGTAAGCTCATTTGCATATCTCAAAGTTTACGGTAAGCTTCATTTACATATCTCAAAGTTCACGGTAAGCTTCATTCTCACGTGCAAAGCTATCTCCGCCCCACCCCACCCTTCCAAACGGATTATTCACTCAGACCTGCAATGGTGCCATGCAAAGTCGACTCGTTAAAGAAGTTGCATGATATTAGTTAGTCATCGCCAGCATCTCAGAGGACGCAATCAAACAACCGTGTTTCTCCGGAACTGAAGGAAAGAGTGCCACTTCAAACTCATAAATTCCTCGGAGGGTTTAATAATCCTTGCCAAGTGATTCAGCCAAGTTTTAGAAGAAGCCCCAGTGTTACACGATTGCGTTGTTTAAGGTGCTTAATAAGGATCTCTTGAAGGGCCCTTGTCGACTTCCGGTAGGGTTTGTGAAAATATCACAAGTGTCACGTACAAACTAAATGACTTGTTTGAAACCTTTTCATATGACACACGTTCCGGAGTGCGTCTCATTCTTCTTAAAATCGTCCCTGTCATTTCTAGGCCTGCGTAACAGCAAATTAGACCAATTGCGCCCTTCAACGTTTCGAGCAGAAAAAGGGAGGCAACTGCTGGGAGGCATGTCAGTGTCAGGGCTTAAATTCGAAGAAGTCTGCGCACTTCCAAGTTGTCAAATTCTGTGTCACAAATGTTGACGGTGACACCGAGGATCCCTCGATTGTCACTCGATTCCATCATATTATCCCGGAAATACGGACAATCACATTTTTTTCTACGATCAGGTTCCACTCATAATTCGAGTTCTGGATAGTCTCCATTAATACCAATGATATTTCCTTTAACAAAGCGCATTTTTCTTTCATGAATAACGTCTTAATTGTTCCGCATTATGTATTGGAATGGCAGTACCAGAGCCTTTTTCATACAATGATTCATGTTTCGACATCAGATCGAAAAAACATCACTTCATGCAATGTTAAAAGAAAGACTATCCAGGTGGAAGCATGAAGAGTTTGATAATGAGAAATAAAAACGAAAACATTTTCTTCGATCTAATTCAGTATCTTGTTAAAAGGATGTACGTTTGCAAAGATTCGTTTTCTGTCTCTCTTTGAACATAGCGGCGCGGCAAGATCGTATACTGACAATATAAGATTGCTTGAAAATGTATTCAAAGTTCAAATATTCAATGAACCAATGTTCAAAGAAAGTGTTCTTTAAAAGAAATATAACAGACTGACAGACACTTCGTGGTGGATCGTACGTCGATTGCCGTTTTTGTTAATAACATAACTTGTGTGGTAGAACGTTGGACTCCGGAGCAAAAGGTACCGAGTTCAAATCCCGTCCCACGGGGGCCCGGCATCAATTTAGCAGAAGTTACATTTCTGACGCGATATTGGTAGGATGCACTGTCTGTAGAGTGGCACTACAG
>JAUTBQ010178896.1:0-11146 GCA_032361185.1 Lepetodrilus ovalis
GACCACTTTGAAAGCATTCATTTTCATATATGATATAGACCTCCAAACAGTATATCATCAGATCAACAACTAGGAAAGAATGTAAATGTTTGTATGCATATAAGTGTGTGTGTGTGTTTGTTTGTTTGTTTGTGTGTGTGTGTGTGTGTGTGTGTGTGTGTGTGTGTGTGGTGTTTATGTGTGTTTGTGTGTGTGTGTGTGTGTGTGTGTGTGTGTGTGTGTCTCTCAGTGGGTCATGGTACGAGGGCGACCGGTGTAAAACAGCCACATTCCACAAATCTCACTTTTAAATGCGCTCATATATATATATGTTACGATTGCGTGTGGATAATGTCTATTTGACCCAAGGAAACACTCTACTATAATAATGTCTGAAAGCCTGATTCTGTTCAATCAATACGGATGCAGAACGAAAGATCGGCAAGGCACAAAGATGTCAGTGTCGGCAAATACCACGAAGTCCAGTTGCGATTGGGGAACACATAAAAGCCATTTTTCAATCGACGTTTACAAAAATCAGTTCTATACCTTTGAATTATGATTAAATCCATAGTTCTTATTAAAGACCAGAAGCACATCTCCTCTGAATATTTATTACCCGTCTTTGGACGATCCAGCCCGTGGCATCGATGATTGTCTATCACCCTCATCCCCCATCCCGACCCACCACCTCCCACACCCCACTCCGTCCCGAACCCCCTTCCGTTATCATTGTCAGGTAACCTTTCTGATCTTCCTGTCATTACTATAGCTAGCTGTCAATACACAGTCTATTCACATCACGTGTACGGACAGTTTTACCGGACACTTTGTCCAGTGGGTCACTAGTTCCATTGCCCACCGTGGATATATCGTATATATTCTACTTCTGAGCGAGACAAGGCACAGATGTAATCAACTGTCGACCTTCCTAAGATTGAGGAAGTCGTTTGTCATAAAATGCTGATTACCGTTTGCCACGAAATGATAAATTTATAGAAGGAGCTCTAGTATGCCATAATTTCGATTTATGTAGTAAACTTGTTATATTATTACGGATAGAATATCCTGGGTATCCTTTCACGAAGCTCTCTTATCCACTAAGAGACCAGCGCTCTCTTTGCCGATAGCCAATGCACTGCAAAGAGAGCGCTATGATCTCTTAGTGAATAAGAGCGCTTTGTGAAAGGATACCCTGAACATTATAAACCAAATTAAAATTAAACCTTAAATGTGCACTTTACTCTGCGGTATTGTCAATGGAGTAGGGGTCATGAACAAAAATCGCTTTAATCCGGACAACAACAACCATCGATTGTTGAAGTCTTAGGTGTACATTATGCACTCTAGAACTTTCAATTAAACCAAGCACAACTGTCTGGGCGTAGAACCAACTTGAATATTGACTACACTGCTGTCAGCTGCAACTTTAAATTAAACCGAGAACCGACTCATTTCTGGTGTAGAGACGACGCGAAGAAGTCGTACATCAGATGTCTCCCTGTAGGACTTGGGCGTGATGTGGACTTATCGACACCGGCCAGACTCTTCCGCGAGGCAACACAAACCTTCCTCGACCCCAAAGATCGAAGAGTCTTCCACAGATTCGCCCTTTAAGCTTATAGGAATAGCTGGACGTGATTTGTAAGTTACTGCAAGGAGTAATCATAAAGAATGTAACCCGTCCTGAAGATCCACAGATCTAGTGGCATGTTCGTTAATATCGGCCTTCCTTGACCGTTACGATGGTTCAGCCGGTTCGATTAGACGAGGCGCATTTTACAACGCAATTTTCGTTTCAACAAGTTCAGCGAGGAATTAATAGAGTTTCAATGGCACTTCTCCGAGATGTGTTTTCCTTCCTCTGGAATTGAAATGTGTCGAAGTGGTTATCAGCATTTCCATATTCCAATATTTCCCTCAGTTGAGTTGTCTGTCTTTACGACCAGACGGCGCAACCATTGGACAAATGTTCCAGCCACCTTCTTCATCCGTAATATACTTGTATTTTTTAGGATTTATTGAACGAACCGCATTGTCGCGAAAACTATGCACATATTCACTTAACAGTGGTATCTCACGAGATCCTGCGGACTTCATTTTACATTTAGATTTGCTCATTTTATACGCACAATACATATCTATCTCCAAAGATGGCTTACCAATACCATCAAACCGGAAACAAACAAAAAACTATCTGCTACGGTTCCGATACTTATAACATAGAGCAGGATTTACATTAACGCCTCGAAGTTTGGCCAACTGATGGACACATAGAGCTAAGGTTAACGAGAATGATTTTAAGATGAAATGTTACAGAACCTGGGTCGGCGTTTGGGGTTACAACTGCATTAGATACCGTGTTCAAGAACTGTGTTTAATGTCCGCTACTGACCTCTCCTAGCTGGCCTGTCTCTGGACCGTGCCTAAGTCAATAGATTTAACGTCAGTGGCTATGTTCCAATTAGGATCGGTGCCAATGAACTCGCCAACGGTTGCTTTAATCCATTGCTCTAATGCGGTCTTACAGTCCGCGCCATAATGAAGTAATACAGAGAAGTGTGGCAATAATTCCACGATTTAAGCAATAAAACAGAGACCTAAAACTAAATAATATACAAACAGCGGGTTGGAGAAAGGGGGCGGGGGGAGGGTAGTAGTGAGAATTATTAGACAAAACTGTAATAGATATGAGACAATATACACAACTCAGCTCTAAGACAATCTGCATGGCTAGTTCTAAGACAATCTACATACCTAGCTCTAAGACAATCTACATACCTAGCTCTAAGACAATCTACATAGCTAGCTTTAAGACAATTTACACAATTAGCTATAAGATCACGTACATACGTAACTAGATAATAAGACCACAGCAGATAAAGGGTGGGGTGTCCTGCTAGCTGGTCGGCCCAGGATGCTCAAAAATAAACCAGGACACCCGACGTGAAAGTGTCCTGTTAGGATACTGGAATAGGACGCATTTGTTATTGCTGTAGAGCTATAGAGCACCCATACTGAACAGCTATAGAGCACCCATACTGAACAACTATAGAGCAACCATACTGAACAGCTATAGAGCAACCATACTGAACAGCTATAGAGCAACCATACTGAACAGCTATAGAGCAACCATACTGAACAGCGATAGAGCAACCATACTGAACAGCTATAGAGCAACCATACTGAACAGCTATAGAGCACCCATACTGAACTATTAGGCAATATTCATCATTTCGACACACCGCCGTTCCTTAATTAAAAATAATAAAAAGAAAATTGTGGATCGATAATCGACTGTAATACGGCCACGTGATACGTTGTGCGTGGTACTCGAAAACTTAACTCTCGATCAGTCATTTTTCACTGCCATAAGTAACCGTACTTGTATCCGAGCACATCCGTCTAATCAGAAATAACTCATAGACATTGCTTAACATCAATATTCCGTGGTGTCGCCAACAGCGTTCACACTAATTGTTCTACGTTTGGACACCAGCAGACGCCGAGTCTCGCTGCTGTCACGGTCATAAATGTCGAGGTGGCCCGCGGTTAGATTATCACAGACCAAAAAAAAAGTACGAATCATTTCGCAAGGGGTCAATCCTAATGATTACTTAGTGATACAAGGGGGTCTGGAGGGCAATTACTGGTGTATACATAATTTACTACCGTCTGGACAAACTATATTCGCGTCTCAGCATGGGCTCCGGATTTCGTGCATGCATTTCTGACAAGGAATTATAATATCGAGTGGAGTGGTTGGAATTATATGTGAAATACCCATTCTCTAAATGCCAGGGAATTTTACTTCCTCCATTAAATGTTATATAACGGTTAAGGCGTTGAATTATCGTCTTGCCCGTAATGAATTCTGAGTACTTTCAATGGTAACGGGAATTATTGGTGATGTTTATGGTTTGTCGGGATGAAATGAAAAGCATAAATTTAAATAAGGCTCGTTCTTTGCTAGTGATGTTTAGTTTAATTACAAGTACATTTTACCAGGTAGAATACACAATTATTCCACTTGTGTTATTTAAACAAATTTTTGCCATTTGTTTTTGCACTGAGAAATCATTAACGGAAGTTACCATGCCACAAAGCTTAACACGTGATCCAGCTATGCAAATGTTTGCCGACAGTGGACATGACTGAAATGTCAGTGTCTCCGATGAGTCTATAGCTCAGAGGGTTTGTAACGTATAAAGTAGTGTGTAGCACTGTGGGGCAGAGGATAGTGAAACACGTCACGTGACATTCCGCATACGTGAATGGGCTGCTGGTATTATTACCGACGGCTGCAATAACAGATCGAACGTTTCCCATGGCATGTTTTACACACATTTCGTAAAGACTATCCATGTTTGCAAATTTCGTTCGGCTATTGCGACACTGTTTAACGACAACCCTCGTAGGCTTCCGGAAGTCGACCAGTTTATGACATACCCTTTAAAATATCTGACTTCGTTGGCCATGGTCCAAGCCCACAGTTGAAGAAATTAGATCTGATGAGTTCGGAACGACCACGATGACGATGAGCGGAAACCCGTCATTGTGGGAAGGTTTACGGTACATCATGTCGTGACATGGTTCAGAACTGTGACTTGGCTTCTCCTGGGTGTATGTTTACCCTGCTCTGTATCTTTAACTTTCTTCTTGCTAGGTAGATGTAAATCACTGCAAAATAGGGCATCTCCAGTTGCCTTCAGTATGGAGAGGGTTAATACAGTACTCAGCCGTGTAGTGTTATATATATTAGAACGGATGGGTCATAATCGCACCCGTCCCCATGGGTACATTCAGGATGCTCTCCATACCGCAGACCCTGGTACACATCTACAGAGAAACTTGTTCAGTCTACAGGAACAAAGATAGCATCTATTTCATTGAATATCTTTTTACAGGAAATTTATCGAGAAAATAATTCCATTGGTTGGTTGTTTGCGCAAGTTTCCCGCTAGATGTGTGCCATGGATACCATGAAGATAGTCTTGAACGTAATACGTACCTAGGGGATGCGAGTATTGGGATAGGCTTACTAAGAACATAGACTGTATTAGTGAACATACAAATATATGTGCCCAATGATTTCAGGCAAATACTCTACTGAATCATGACCAATAGCTAACATCGGTGTAAATTCAGAATTCAGCTTGTGATATTTCAGCTCAATCGATCCACCCGTCGCATATTTACGAATTTGCGTCGGAAACGTTTACTCAAGAACTTAGTTACGACATTCTTCTTAGCATTACCTCATATGCCGTCGATCAGCTCATAGATAGCATCTTGTGAACCTTTAAATTAGTCGGTCAAGTTTACCATAGCTTTCTATTGATCAAAGGAATCTAATTCAATCAAAATCATTTATCGTGCACATTCTGCCTTGGGACGTGTTACATAAACATCAGAGAATGATTTGAAGCTTGAAGAAGTCGACGTCGACTCGGTTTACTCACACCATGGAGAACACAGAGAATGAGATAACAAATGCTAGCATATTCTACATCAAGCACGCGCCATCTAGGGATAATGTAATATGCGCAGTGCTTAATACTGGAAACAATCGTGATTGCAACGACTTTGATTGACGATTTATTACTGCCTTTTAATCGATTGTAAACCACGATATTTATCGTCAAATGTAACCATGAGTTACTAATTTTAAAAGGGAACAATTATTACAGTTGAGTTCACAAATTCAATTGCTACACTTCTGTCAGAACCCAGTTTCTGCGAACAATCGTAGCGCTAAGAGCCGTAACATTATAGCCAACGTACAAAGTATAGGAGTTACGACTCGTATCGTTCCACAGGACGTGCACAGCGCTACGAAAGTCGTACCACATAGTCAAGTACATTAGTGTAGGAGGTACGACGCTCGTTGCGCTAGATCTACGATCGTTCTGTGGATTGGAGGCGTGAATATTATTTCCAACTTTTATGTACGCTATGTGTTGTATTTCACTTATTGTAATGTCCAATCCACACTTATAGGACATCTAGTGGCATGTCATCAACGACCTTCAAAATGCATCCTCTGCATAGTGAAGGCAAGCAAAAGGCATGGTATCAAAGGATATACAACCAAGGCCAAAGCATCATTAAATCATTCGATATACAACCAAAGACCAAAGAATCATTCAATCAAACTATATACAACCAAAGACCAAAGCATCATTCAATCAAACGATATACAACCAAAGACCAAAGCATCATTCAATCAAACGATATACAACCAAAGACCAAAGAATAATTCAATCAAACGATATACAGCCAAAAACCAAAGAATCCTTCAATCAAATGATACACAACCAACGACCAAAGAATCATTCTTTCAAACAATATACACCCAAAGACCAAATAATCATTCAATCAAAGAAGCGCCATGCAATCAGATGATATGCAATCAATAACATATAAACAAAGAAGACATACACATCGAGTGTTGATTATTGGAATGAATGTACTTACTCAAACACATAACACTAAATCAAAATGACAAACTCTTAATAACTGATCAATGAAATATAGATTCATCAATAGTCCCATAGTGGCTGTCTGCATGCGATGCTATGAAAACACTAAGGTCATATGTAGATAATGCAATGCGATCTAAGCAAATCCAACCGTGTGACTATTTACCAGTGAACCTCTTAGAATGTATATACTCAACAAAATAAATTAAGGGCCGGTAGATATTTTGACGGGAAGCTTTCTACCAACTTTTGGAAATTATCTTGAGGAATCCTATTCCATTTTCTTTCTGCCAATATGTCTGCAAGTTCTTGAAGAGTGCCTGGAACCTGGAACCGTGTGGACAATGTTTTGTTGTTTAAATAATATTAAGCTAAACGTGCATGACTACTGTCTCTAATTAGTTTTGTTGAGTTTACTTGTAAATGTCCGATAACTTCAATACAAAAGCGCATCGCATATATTTCTTTGTCATGCTATATTATTGGCATTAAGAAACCTGAAACAGTGGTTGTGAGGAATATGGATACATTCTATCATACCAGAATATAATATAGTTACATAATGTGGATATATTTAGTGGTGCTTTTATTCAATTATCTGTGGCGCAAATGCATTGCACTAAATGCAAACCAATATAAAGTTGAATTAAATCCGTAGATTAGGAAAACTCAAATTATTTACTGAAATCATTCTGATTGGTCGACCTAATGAGGTAAACCTACGGCTTAGAAGAAATGGTCCCAATGTCATTGATGGTTAACTGGTGGGATTGCAGAAAACATGCTTGGAATGTTTCATTCAATCTACCCCATACATCAAGTAATATGATAATCGATGGATTCACTTCCCAAATAATGTTGTCAGAGATGCGGATGGAAGATAAAGATGGATGATTCGAAGTATCTTAAACTATTAGCGGATAATGCCTGGATAATGCCAGGATAATGCCTGGATAATGCGAAGATAATGAAGCTTCTCTCTGGGCGGAAATTCGAAATACGTTTCTAAGCAAATCTCCGTGTTTACGCCATTGCGATCCCAAACTGATCCGAAACCACCTTCGCTATAAAGTGCAGCTTGGTACACGTGCACCAGAAATCTGGCCCCGCGTCCTCATGAAAAGTTGTTAGGTTAGGATCGGTGTCAACGTGGCATGGACGGTCCTTCCGGCTCTAACGACCCGTCGTGGAGAAGACCATTGAACAACTTTGCCCCGAGGTGCTGTGTTCCCCTCAGTTTTCGACTTGACATCAAGAGCAGATGGAAATCACGAGTGAACTCTTTGAAGAGAATTGCTCTCGCTCGCACTCGCTCTCCATCTCTTTCAGTCGATGGCGTCCGCCATAATCTCTTTTCGGCTGCGCCCCTGGAATCAGTCAGGCTCGACGCCCAAATCTAAGTCAGTGGGTTCTAATTAACTCTAGAGATGTAGACACCGATTCTGGACAGTCTGGGGGAGGTGTGATGCGATCACTTAGGCGTGAGGTATGTTTGCCGACAACCTTCGTAGATTTAACGGCTTGCTTAACGCAATTTGCATCGCTGGAACATCACACGAAGGTGGGTGTGTGCTGGGCGGGAGAGCCACGACGATAGCAAGGTGTAGACTTCACTGTCAGATTAAACTTGGAATGACGCGTGGATCTACAGAGATCGTTAACAAAGAGTTGTGTTCCTTGGAGAAAAGTCTGTTTGAAGTATAGAACCCTCAGAGAGACAATTACACAAGAGTACGGTCCAGAAATTCATAAATCTCATCATGGCTTTCCAATGTCATTTAACTATAGTTGTGTCCGCGTAGTCAATGGACCCATGCCCTCCATCACAATACAACATCCTCGAAACACAGAGCACTATGCCTACTTCACTTCCATCAAATAGGTTATTAGGCACAATGGCCTGTGTTTTAAGGATACCCTTCCTATATCTCTTTGAACCAGTGTAAAACATCATTGCCTGACCTGTGTAGACAGCATAATTATAGTCCAGCATTTAATCTCGTATTGAAATAATTTCATGTAAATATTATTCTATTTAAATGTTTCCAATCTGCATCTTATGTTAAACGTTATTACATTATTACATTATCTTAATTAAAGAAAAAAAACATCTAAATGTAAAAACGAAGAATATATACGAATCCCGTTTTGGAATTATACAAGGTTCTACGCAGACATCATCCCAATTAGGAATGATCTCGTCGAGATATATCTTAACCCTCGTCTACGTATCGACATGATTCTCCGAGAAGTACCACGGATTCCGACCGAAGCATCAAATTACATCTGATAGGCATTTTTTTCTTTTTAATAACTTAGCAAATACAAAAAGTTTAAAGCATTTTTGCTCATGGCGAATGTTAGCGTCTTATTTTATCGCACGTCTGGGACAAAGGTTAACTTAATCCTATTCGTCACCAGATCGAGTTCATCCCGCCGGTAGATAGGGCACTCGCACCGTTACGTTATGTTTGCCAGTTAATTTCCAGGACGCAGTGCTGTTATTACCGTTTATATAGTAAATGAGATGAGAGATGCATTTTCTGCGAACAGCCCGTACTATTGGTGAAAGTAATAGCGACCGTCGGAGGACATTAGCGGCATCTATAGAAACACTTCTTGAGAATAATTCGAATCTCGGCTATCCACTTTCACTTTATTGCACGGGTACTGCGTTTTACGAACGAGACGCGTCATTCGAAATGGATATAAACGTCCAGCAACATGCAGCGTGCTTAACAGCGGATTGAGAATATAGTCCCCCATACAAGATTCACTCCCGTACTTCAATCTAATCTCGCCCCGTCATACTCTCGCAGCGCGCATAAATCGAAGTCGCGTAGCATGGGAGGGGGGGAAAAGAGTAATTGCTTTTTATTCTGGGAAAAGTGAGTTCGATTGATTAGTTGATTTTGGATCAGAGAATATTTGAAAAAGTCACAAAATTCTAAAACATTTTGTGCATTATCGATTTGAGACCAGCCTAGACGTAAGCCGCCAACCCTTTCAGGTGTAAATAGTCCAGTAAGGAATACAATCAGTTTCGATTAACCCTTAACGTGGCTTGAATCAGACTCTATATAAACGTGGTATTCATACATGTATTTAACATACCAAGTAATCAAATGACATGGTATCAAAGGGAGGTGACTGTGTGCATGATAGCTTACAATCGGAATTGACGTTGTTCAAGATGGCGTCTTTGATGTGGGCATTATTTGATGATGGAATATATAACGTATCCCGCGACGTTCCCTGGTCTAACTGAGGCCGGATATTCCATGAGCTAGCACCACCAGACGGTGAAAATTCGGCCTAATAATAAAAGCAGTGCAATTGAACACAACCCCACCCGTGATATGAGTGAAATAGTCTTGAAAGCGGCCCTAAACCACAATTCAACCAACCAATAATGTGATATTAATTTTTCCAAAATAAACGTCGATGCGGTCACCTTTTGATTAAGCAAAGTATAAGTTGCACAACCATACCAATCGCCGCTAAAATATGATATCTCTAATGAATCTAGCAAAAGCCTGAAAAGCGATTTCTACCCATAAACAAAAGGAATAGAATAGTAAAACGTAATCTGTATTTAATGACAAGTTCACCATTTAACTTTGAAATAACAATTGGCAACTGGTACTATAATGTCTCGCTACGCTGCTCACAACAAATAACATTATCTTGTCATATGTTAGCCTGCAGGGTATCCTTTCACAAAGCTCTCTTATCTACTATGAGACCATAGCGCTCTCTTAGCAGTGCATTAGCTATCGGCAAAGAGAGCGCTATGGTCTCTTAGTGGATAAGAGAGCTTCGTGAAAGGATATCCAGGTTGCCGCGATTAGGTTCATTACGTCCATAATTCTTTTTCAACATAGCTTGTTAAACTTACTTCATTACTTAATGTCTAATGTAAATCTTCATAACAAAAATATGTTGCTCTTGTGTGCAATAATGAAATAGATTCATAACTGAATACATAATAACCATTTCAGATTGTTCCTGTTGTCAGTCAAATCTCTCAACGTCTTCTGCAATGTCTAGAATCAGCTAAAGAGAAACATCCAGATGGATTTGAGATTTCCAGGTATCAAACACTTGTCATTGAGACCAAAATTAATAAGCATTATTACGCCATTCACTTATACGTTCAATGAATCCATGCCATTTAAATGTATACAATGCTTGATGGCATATTAATATCAATTTGAATTATACTGAAATTAATTTAAAACAATTTTAAAATATGATAATAAATTTTACTGCTGTCACACATATATAATTAAAATTGCATGTATAAGTATAAATTTGTTACAGTATCCTCGAACGCTACACTCTCGATGCATTCGCAAACGCCGCCTTCGACTATAACAGCGACAGTCTTCACGACGACGAGGAACTACTGTTTAACTTCATGCTTGCTTACAACATCTCCGGCGCCGCTGATAATCCCCTGGCCGGATTTGCAAGTATGCGATATTATTGTATTTCACGTGGTCCACAATATGATAATCAATATGGCTTGAAATGCTATGGCTATGACAATTCCTCATGAGACAATGGTGTCCTTTAAAACGAATCTACGTGGATTCTTGTTTTAATAAATGTGACCCTCCACCACGAAATGAGTCGCTTAGCACATGAGCTCATTAGCCGGTACAGGCTAAACAGTGGAAGGG
>JAUTBQ010178907.1:0-11145 GCA_032361185.1 Lepetodrilus ovalis
AGGATGCACTGTCTGTAGAGTGGCACTACAGTTATCATGCTTGATCTGTCAGTACCAGCAGGAGCTCGCAGGTTTACTGCAACATTCAGCGCTACGGATGTTGCGGGTTTCCTCCTGCCCTAAACTGACAAGTTGTGTGATGTTAGTGAAAGATTCTAGAAGGCTACTTTAAACCCCATTACAAAACAAAAATAAAAAGTTAGATAACATCCTTGTAACAGCCAATTCGGTTACTAATGTTATCCTATACATAATGGACCCTTTCCAGCCTTACTATTTAGCATATCCTTCCATCCACAGTCTACCTACCTACATGTGCATAACATACGTATAAACAAGTAAACCAAAGATAAACATAAATAAAATACATTAGAACACCTGCCCACCCCATTATAAAAGAGGTGGTACATGTGGAGACTTACAGCATGACTGTGGTAAGGATGAGGAGTACTGTACAGTAGGCTGTTCGCTTGCATCGGGCATTCTTGGGATCCTCCTTCTTGCGTCCGCCGCCACATCGACCACAACATCGGCAGCAGCAGAAGCAGCAGCCCACCAATGGCATCACCACACAGAATAGGAAACCAACTATGATGCATATCGCAAATCCCACAAAGTAGGAGCTCCACTGAAACAGGAAGTCCTTCATTCTTAGAGAACTGCCGACATCGAAAGACATCTCAAAAGTGCTTTTGAAAAGTTTTAAACTGGATTTAGGTGTTATACAAGTGTATATTATTAACAATGATATTTCATCATTGTGGTGTTTTATCTTCCAAAGCAAAGAATAATAACTAGTTAACCTATATTGAGGACATTACATTGGTAGCCTTTTTCACACCGACCTTTCCAAGCAGCACTATTCTGTACCAGGGTAATGTGGATATACATGTATGTGTCATTGGTTCAAGCTGGTTTAATGTTAAATCAATTGTATAAGCTGTACTCCTCCATGGTAGTACATAAATGTACTTGATTTCACTAATAATAATAATATGAGAACAGGCTTTTCATGATGTGTATTACAAGTTAAGCTCTGAATGGAGATTAACCACTGACTGAGATGTACACACAGTTCACACATGCATTGTACATGTATCACATTAAGTAATTCAATCATTATTATACCGTCTTCCAATTTGTAATTTCTTCAGGTAAAGCAGCTGGTACTCCCAAATTTTCTTCGTAATCCATTCGCTTAATTAAGTTGGTAATATCTGCAACAAAAGATAGTTCTCAATAAATACACTTCTCTGTCTACAACAGATTTCCTGATGCACATAGAAAACAACATACCTACTAGATATGAATCCGGTAAATATTATCAATTATTACTCCAGCGAAGTGTTTCAAAGTGTGACATATGATATCTACATAGTAGGCAGATGTTCTATTTAATATCAACTTTATGTCCCTCGTGAAATAAAATTATTACACTCGGGACATAAAGTTGATATCAAAATAGAACATTGTAAAGATACATCAATGATGACTATTTTCTTGCATGTCAAATGAGTAACATAGAAATACAATAAGTTATAGAGCCATATACTAAGCTTTATTACCATTCAGATAAAATTCTAGGAATCTGATTGGTCGACAGCCTAAGTGTACCCCGCCGTATTGAGGTTTCTTAGCGGGTAATATGGACTACAGCCGCCTAATATATCCCGTATTACCCATGAAGAAATCAGATGCCAATATGGACGCGCTATACTACAGTTGACGACTTTGAAACTCGATATCACCAATGTATAGTCAATATAATACTAAATTAATTCAATAAACAGATTGATTAATGAAGTGTGAGATAAAAGTAAACTAAAGCTTACCGTATTAAAGTTATAAACGATACTTATGCAATTTTCTCGAACATTGCTAACGGCCCTAGACAACAACGTCACAATTACTGTCTACATCACGTCATGAATGGCTACGATTGTTACTCGTCATGAATGGCCATTGTTACTCGTCACTACATGCGTCACACGATAAATGTGGTTTCACTTGGACTAGAATATAGCGGAAATAATTAACTCGAACGTATGAAAATAAAACTAGAGATATGAATGTTAATAAATTCGTTATTTCGATTGATACAGTGTCATGTTGGTCCGTAAGATTCCATATTTATTGCGGACCGACATGACACTGTATCACCCGTGAACAATCGAAATAACTTAATAATATCTTATCAAGGGAAATAACATGAATTGCAAAAGACTACATGATTGTGGGCCCGTTTCTATTGTTATGAGACATTACATTTGGGGTGGGGGATGGGGACTTGTGGTACCAATCCATTAAATTCTATACTATTACAAAACCAAATGTCAGATTGAATGTGTTCAGGCTATACTGCTACCAAACCAAATGTCAGATTCAGTGTGTTCAGACAATACTACTATTCACAATAAAGTTAAATACATGTACTGCTAAATTACCTCATCAGCTACAATGTGTAGTGCTATGTAGGCCTACATGATGTAGTGTTACATTTTACTATGGGTTTGAACATTGTAGTGTTTTCTTTAGTGAAAAAACACATGAATTGTATGCATGAACTACCACTACAACTCAGTTTATAGAAGTATGATAAAAGCAGTGGTAACATGAATGTAGCCTGGTGTGTGATCCACCTGAGGTAGATGTTGCCATGGTTACCCTAATGTTACTCTTACAGTATTTGGGTCACTGAGACACAGAGTTTTACAATAACAGATGACGATCTAGTACAACAGTAAATATAAAAGGAAAGTTTCTTTTTTAAACTAGTATAATTTGTCACTGTAGATAATCAATAATAGACCCACTTCATGGAATTTGGTCTTGTGACCCATTAGCTTCAAGGCAACTTTTAATATTGATTAAACATTTATACATCAACTACATGGACTGTCAACAAATACCAACTGGTACTGAAAATATGTTGCTTGAATGTTGAATTATTATCGTTGATCAAACCAGATTGTCTTCGTGCAAACTAATCTTGTAATATTTCATGATCAGTTTAGTATGCAAAACATAATATACCATCACTACATTTGATTATATTAAGTATAATACCCGGTATTTCATTTTGATTTTTGATGTACAGTTTTACTGCCAATATACGTGCTTATAAGTGTGTTACAAAATTAAACACTCATGCAAGATAATCTGTTAATACTTTCAACTTATGCCACTACTAATTCTCTAATTCCAAGTCAAATCTAATGGTGGTGATTTGCATGTGTGCGTGTGCGTGTGTGTGTGTGTGTGTGTGTGTGTGTGTGTGTGTGTGTGTATATATATATATATATATACACGGTCCAATGCACCATGGATTCGGGAGGAGGGGGATTTGGATCAGACGTGGATCACATCATTATTTTTATTATTTCCCTGTAATATCATATAAGGCGGGTACTATATAACACTTGGGGGTATGTCATGGATCCCAACTTCAGCGTTATATCGAGGGGACACTGTATAGATATATTTGTCCCACTGTGTATGAGATGCAGAGATAGAACTTTACCTTTCAAAACTACAAGCCAGAATAATGATTCAAATTACAAATTTGTTGCAAAACCATAACAAAATCTAATTGCTACGATATTGTGAGAAAGGATTCAGGCTAGCAGCCTAGCGTTAAGATCGATCCCAGTGTCCAAGACATACAAGTACCCGCCTTATAATATATTACAGGTAAATAACAAAAATAAAAATGTGACCCACATCTGACCCCACCTTATATATGGATTCGCTGTGTATCGAACAGTGTTATATCGAGCAGACACTGTACACGTGTACATCTTAAGGTATTTCAGAAAGTAGACATTCCACTGTAATCATTCCTCCAACTGTGAAGATGATACTGCAAAATGTGACTATTAGAGATTGTATGCATGACCATAAACTGGACTGTCGCATAAAACTGGGCCCATATTCATTGCTGGTATCGCATCACACTGGTGATCAATTGCAAGAATGACACCACTGTTTCACCTGCCACTAGGTATGAAAATATGTGCTACAGGTGTAAGGAAGGTAACCTCAGTGAGAAGCATGATAAGCTATTGTAGTTTGAACATGTTGAAAGACCAAGTGTTTACCATAACTACTATTCATATTTTGTGAGTGAATATTATTAAGCCACATGTGTGAATAACAATTAATGGACTAAACTCAGATTTTATTGTGGCAAATATACTTGAACTTACATGTGAATTTATTTACCTATGTCGTTTATTATTAAGCCTAGATCACACTACACAACACGAACCAAAATGCGAACGAAACTTTGGGTCGTCAACGACTGATTTTCCTTTGTCCCGATGCTGTTTGAAACAGCTGAACGTGTTTGGTCACAAAGATTGTCGTGTAGTGTGAACGGTTTACGCAACGCAACTGAACAGCCTATCACTGGTATGAATTAAGGACAAGATATACACACCACCAACATTCATGGAATTTCTATGTCACCTTTATCACAATAGCTTCTACTTCCTCGTTATTGCCAATAACGTTTTCAGATTTCTCCCAGGTTGGTGATAAAAAATGGGAAGTCATAAATAGTATGACTGAACCAGTTAAGTATTTACCATATTTGGACAATTCCACATGAGATATTGAAAAAGTGATGATGTTCAAATCCAGTACTGTTTAGTAAAACTTATATTAGTATGAAGCTGATCACCCATTCTCACGAAACATACACAAATGGGCCATTTCTATGTCGCAGGCCAATACAAGGGATAATACGTCACATATATATACAAATTAATGATTCACTAAATCCGCGTATACATGCTCTATCGAAACCCAAACGTGTAAATGGCCGATGGTTACCAACTTTTCGAGAAATGAGGCATTTATCAAGCAATATGGTCAGTTTTGCAATGTCGCCCGCATCAAGTACGGCGAGACGAGTGTACTTTAATATAATATGCACGATTAAATGCGTGCACTTTTAATCAAAATCGTGACCTAAGCCCTTCCTCTAGTTGCTGTAAAAAAATCAAATTGTTATTCCACCATATACCAAAGTTAGATCACTTTAAAAATTGTCGCCTATTTCACGGTAATCTACGATACAGTAAAATAAAGGCATGACATATTCTCTACAAAGACGTGTATACTGCCAAGCTACTATCTTTCCGAAAGCATATATTTGTAATTAATAAAATAGGTAATAATTTCTGTGCTGGATTTGAAGATTTATAATCAATAATCTATTTTATGACCAATTAAAAAACGATGCGTTAAGGAGGTAATCCACGTGACCATCGATTGAGAAAATCTGACAACAAACTATTCATTTTCCTTCTGTGTCGGCATGCCTATTAATGGTATTAACCACAATGCATTAGTAAATACTTTCGAGGTAAGTAAATTGCTCTTCATATATCACTTACACGAACATGTCATAATCTACGTTATGTAATCACCGTTATTAAAAAATATTTAAAAGCTAAATTTTACCACTAATTTGGTAAATACGGGTTCACGTACTAGCGGTAAGCCATTTGTAATACGATTAGAGTAGTTTCCCTTTGTGACCACGTGTAGTTGTTCACCATAGACGCTGTATTGTAGAAACGTTCACCTCTCACCAAAATCCAAGCCATCTAATCAAAGTGCGACATATTTCATGGAAATAAAGGTAAGTTTTTGACAAAATATAGTCTAAAGAATAATAAAACGTAAATATTTTATATAAATTTCGATAATTAAACTTGGTAAGTATCATGTTTTACAATTGAAATTATCACGCAAAATAGCACTACACCAATTTTGGTTGGAATTGAAATAATTCTATATCGATGACAAGTGGAATTATAAATAAATTGTAGTGTATTAACACTGTTACATGTCATCCGGATACTATTAAAAATTGTCATATCTAAATATCCCTTTCAAGGAATTGTGAATATTTATATCTGGTCTGGTAACGTAGATTACATTTTATTTCATTATTTTTTTTATATCAACTCGTTAATATCATCATATGTGATGGCATGCCGTTGTTGCTTTCCAAATTTAAGATTATTCATACTACAACTACAAGCACAACCACATATTATTTGAAATACATTTGAAATATATTATTTATATGATCTTCATGTTAGGTAATGTTGATTACATGTTTGTATAACGTAGATTACTAGAATGTTTCTCTTTCATTTAAGGATGGCAAAGTCAAGGGCTGAAATACAAAAAGCCTACAGGCAGAGAAAATTGGCAAAAGAAGGGGATACATATCGTAAGAAGGAAAGAGCACGAGTAAATGCTTACTATAAACCAATAGACGAGAGGACGAGTACAGAAGCTAAAGAAAGAAGAAAGAAAGTAAGAACATGGGTCAGTAACTATCGGCAGCGAATGAAAGACAATAACGAGAACATAGACGAGAACAGAGACGATGTTGGGTCAGATGGCGTGCACGCTATGCCCGTTGATGTAGATGTTCACACTGATGGACAAGCTGAAGTACAAGTCGATGTAATTTCTTCCAGCATTGTATCAACTCCGATGGTTGTCAAATTGCCCTTCAGTAACCCCAAGAAAAGGTCTAGAAGAAGGATAAGTAGAGCTACTTCTAAGGCAAGGCGAGAGATAACCTCTCTTATGGATGCCAATCATTCGCTTCAGACCAAGTACAAGCGTGTGTCAAAGAGGTATGAACGGCTGTTGAAAAGGAGGAGTGCTGAACTTGATTCATTGGAAGAGATGACACCCAGGAAAAGAGCCCGCGAAGAACTCCGCCAGGAAGGGATTAGCCCCAGCAAGGTTCCTAGGTCAATTAAACAGAAGTTGGTTCTTATGAACGTAATTGGGGATGAAATAAAAGAAGCACGTAAAGCAAATGGACACAGAGGTAATCAGATTGTGACACGTGTTGTATCTGGACGCATCGTGAAGAAGTATCGTCTTTTGAATAACCTAGGGAGGCTTTCAGGATTTAACCGGAGAACATTACAATCAAGGTCGAAGAATTGTAGTGAAATGCCAAGAATGGGAAGGCTACTAATTGAACGTATGAAAATCCAGGAAGCTGTGACATCATTTCTAGAAAGAGATGACAACAGTAGACAACTCCCAGGCAAAAATGATGTCAAATCTGTAAACAAAGAAAAGAAACAGAAACGAGTCTTAAATGATAATTGTAGCTTTCTTCATTTGAAGTTTCTTTCCGAGAATACAACGTTCAAGTTGTCGTTAGCCACATTCTGCAGACTGAGACCCAAACACATCAGCTTAACGAAATTCATATCCAGGAATCAATGTCTCTGCCAAAAGCATCAGAATATGGCTTTACTGCTGAAATGCATGAAGTCTTCTGGTTGTGATGTACCGATCAACCCCGACGAGTATGTAAGGAAGTTATCAGATATAACTCCTACAGAAATTCTAAACGACCTGGACGTCCAGCAGACGGTTGTCTACAGCAAATGGAAAAAGGTTGAACTTCCCGACGGCAAAAAAAGAACTAAAATAGTTGAAGAGGAAATTTCGAGAGAGAAGTTTTGTGAAATAGTCTCAGAGCAGTCCTGTGAGTTCATGGCTCATGTAGGGAGAGTGAAAGACCAATACAAGGCCATGACCGATCTCAAGAACAATCTACCTAACAAACATGTTATCGTTCAGATGGATTATGCAGAAAACTTCAGTTGTGTCTCTGCTAATGAAGTCCAAAGTGCATATTGGAATAGCGCCGCCATTACTTTGCACCCTACAGTTGTTTACTACAAAACAGATGATGACGAAGACCTGAAACACAAGACATACGTGTTTGCCTCTGATGACTTGGGCCACAACATAGGATCTGTGTATGCTTTCTTGAAGAAGCTGGTGCCGATTCTTCAGACTGACATCGGAACCATAGAATGGATTCACTATTGGACTGATAGTCCGTCATCCCAATATCGGAACAAAACAGCTTTCCATATCGTATCTGATCACAAAGGCCTGTTGGGCGTGCCCGCTCAATGGAATTACTTCGAAAGTGGCCACGGAAAGGGTCCGTGCGACGGGGTCGGCGGCACCGCCAAACGAATGGCAGACTTAAGTGTGAGACAGGGTAAGATGAGGATCGAGACTGCCAGTGACTTTTGCGAATGGGGTCGGCAGTACCATCGGTCTGCAACATACATACTTGTTACTCCAGAAGAATGTGCTTCAGCTAGAGCAGAGTGTGTTGAGATCAACAGCAAACTCGTTCCTGTAAAAGGCACGATGCAAATCCATGCCATACTTCCTATTCGTCCGGGGTGCATCAAAACTCGAGTCGTGTCATGCTACTGTCAACATTGTATCGCAGGAGAACACCACGATGACTGGACACTGGCCACACTTGAAAAGAAGCACACCAGGAAGCAAACCTGTCGGAACTGAAGTAGAGGACATTCTGGGAAACAACGCATCATAAGCTGGGGGTAGATGTAACACCAGAAAACAACACGAGCGAAGCTGAAGATGTAGATGTGATAGTATTACTATTGCTGATATTATTAGTTGATTTATTGTTGGCACAACAAAATGTTTGTAATTTGTTCCAATTTACTTGTTAAAGTTATGCATTTTATAGTCTCCATTATCCATAATAATAATTTGAACAAAACATCAACACAATATATGTGATTACTGATTCAGTAAATGCGTTCGTTCATTGTGATGTAGATAGACTTATTTATCCAAAATATGAGACGATTCTAGCAATTTGGTTGGTTGAGAGGAGTCCTGTAGTAACATTTCTGACAATGGGACAACATGATTATGACGTCATTGCAAAGACTCTCGACTTGCACGTTAGAAAGGTATTTCGGCATGAATATTAGCAAATTCGCTGCTCTAAACGTGTAGAACTATTACTATTAGTTACCAGCGTGATTTCTGGGGTGTACGGGTTTTTACAAGCTTCAATATTTCAGCTTGTAAAAACCCGTATACCCCGGAAATCAAGCTGGTAACTAATAGTATCGATATAATAAAAATTACAACGATATATAACATTACAGTAGCATTGTATATGATTTTGACAAATCATGTTCTAGTGTAATCTACGATACATTATGTTGTAATCTACGTGACTACATTTCCATTGATAGGTATGTGCAGACATGCATAGCTGTGCGTTCGTTTTATTGTATTATGGATACTATAGATGCTATGCAATCGTTTACTGGCATACACTTTCAAAATGCGCATTTTACCGATACACACGAGTTAGTGTAAACTTTTATTGCAGTGGCAATAATTTTAATGTTTTACCCCTTTAGTTATATTTGAATATAATTTTTGATATCTTGTCAAGGCAGAGATAGTATGCTATTTACCAAGAGTGAACTAGTTATTTTATTGTTTCACACTATCTACTATAGTATCGTTATGACCATTACGATACTATGGTCATGTTGAACTCACGTTTATTCATCACGTAGATTACTTTCCTTAATTTGACGTTAATGTTTAAATTCTTGCGTCGTTTGAACTATTACAGCCCGAGTCCTGAAATTTACTACACGAACAGGCAACACTGTGTTCTTTAACAAATAAATATGTTTTTATCATACAACGATTTTGCATTGTTGCATTTTTGCTTAGTCGATTTGTGCATGTTTCGTGAGAATGGGTGGGCTACCGTATGTCTCAATTTGTATTCTACGATCATGATTTTACCGAACGCGCAATCCTGCGTCAGATACGCAAAACATTGCAAGTTTGGACACTTATTAAGAAAAATAATGGCAACCAGATTCATTTGTTACATCATAGCAGATTAGAAGAGATTACAATAAAATAATTCCAAATAACCAGCTGATAAAAATGGCATCACCAAATGTACACACACAAATGACAAAGGGTATGTTTGGCTTAATAATTCAGTTAAAATAGGGGACTCCCTTTTTTAAATTCGGGACGCGAAAAGTGAATCACCATGCGTCCCCGGGACTCAAAGAAATTGACACCTAAGTTATACCCTGTACGATGTTATACTATCTGCAAACTCATATCGATATTAGAACTCAAATCATGCACAATAGTTCATTGACAACTAAAACCACAATAACTTACGGAAGGCTGTTATTATTTATCATGGGGCTCTCTAGATGACGTTTTTTTTTGCCACCTATCAGAGTACAGTGTCCCCTCAATATAATGCTGAAGTTGTGTATCAAATCCGCTGTGTATCGAACCATGTTATATCGAGGGGGCACTGTATAGTCAAAATGTATGTTATTCCCACTCATAGTCAGCACTGACATAGTTTCTTACGATTGTGGAAACTATGCAGCTACGCTAAGATAATATGCAGCTCAATGTTATTGACATTATCTGTAATATCATAATTTCAGTGGTAAAATAACAAGTGCTGAAATCTACATGCTTGATCTGTTAATATTTAAATACAGAGCCCCCTCGATATAACACGGCCCCATACACAGCAGATTCAGACATAGATCCCATTTTTTTCCCCCGTTATTTCCCTGTAATCATGGTAATATGGTATAAGGCGTGTACTATAGACTCATTCTCATGAAAGTAGGACAACTGCTGTCATCGGTGCTTCAGTAGTTATACCTGACAGTAATTTCTAAACAGAGGTATTCATTACGAGTAGGATGATATTGTTGGGTTTCATGTGTGATTAATTGTTTTACACAGCCTAAATACATGTCCAATATGGTCAAAATGGCATGTCATCGACTTTTTTAAGCATATTTACAGCCATATATTGTCTATTTTAAGAATCGGAAATGCACCGAAATTCCTCACATTCAATAAACTCTAGGATGACTTAAAATAATAATATCTATCCTGTATAAAAACTCAGTAATTTATTTTCCCACACAACTTATAGACCGTGTTATAAAAATCAAGTAATTTACGAGTCCAATATTTTAACATATAGAGCATGGTTAAAAATAAGCGAATATGATAAATTATTATGTTACATTAAATAGTATAACTTAGATATTTGTAATACAAAGTAAAACAATCAATACGAATATTCAAAAGTTTGCGTTTTAGGCCAGGGTGGAAATGTGGGGTTTTTTAGCGACCGTGATTTTTTATTTATCAGTTTACGGGACAACGACTGTATCCATTGCTATGGCCTCATTATTTAATTTTCATTGTAGGCATGAATATGATCGGATA
>JAUTBQ010178918.1:0-23781 GCA_032361185.1 Lepetodrilus ovalis
TGTTCGCCACTGCCTCGGCACTCATTGCTGGCGCTTGATCGTAACTACTAACCTTTGGGGATGGCGCGATTAACCACTCCTCACCTGCAAAGGGTTGCTCTTTCCCACCGTTGAAAAAATACGTCACATGAGCAGATTTCTCTGTTTCGGCACAATGCAATTGTGTTAAGCCCGCTTGGCTGATTACTTCTGCAAGCGTAGTGGCCGATCTTTGGGTGCGAAATGCAACGGGAAATGACCAATTTTTGCTGTACTGCGTCAGTGTAGTGAGCGCCATTGTTTGATAGTCACCGCGCTCAAAACCTGTGAAGTCTACTTTACCCAATGCTTCTGCCAACTGTCGGGCGCGATCAGCACGAAAGTTAAAAAAGATCACAGGGTCACCACTGGTGATTTTCTCACTCCCAATAATCCATATCGGTTCAATAAATTCATCGCTTTGACCTGCAGAATAGGCGGCAGTAATAGCGCTTTCAGCATCCGAAAATTCTATCCCCTCAGCCATCGTCAACAATCTCCATGCACGCTGGGTATGCGTCCAGTTTTGTGTCCTATCCATCGCAAAAGTACGCCCGCAAATACTCGCTATTCGTCCTCCTACCTGCTTCAGAGGCATTTCAAGGCCGCGAATATATTTCATTACCGAACGTGGTGAAACATCCCGGCCATCACTAATGATATGTACCTGGGGCTCAACACCATATCGAGAAGCGAGATCAATCAGTGCAAGTAAGTGCCGAAAGTGACTGTGTACGCCACCATCAGAAACTAACCCAATCAGATGAAGTGGACGGTTATTGGTACGTGCATTTTCACAAGCCAATATCATGGCTTCATTCTTATAAAAACTATGGTCTCGAATAGACTCATCTATTTGTACCAAGCTCTGCCGGATCACGCTACCACTGCCAAGTGTTAGGTGACCGACCTCCGAACTTCCCATCTGTTCATCCGGTAAACCCACAAACGTCCCTGATGCTTGCAATACGGTACTGGGGAAATATCCGAAATAATCATCGAGGTTAGGTGTATAGGCGAGATAAGTTGCGTTATTTTCCTTTCCCGGACTCACTCCGAATCCATCTAAAATAACGAGAAGCGTGCGCCTGCGGGGCGCTCCTGATAGCTGTGACATGTAACTCCTGAGGCCTTGTAGCCTGATTTATTCTTGCTTTATTCCGTTAACGATAACCTACTTTTTCGCTAGCTTAATACCAAAACCCCATTCATCACTGCGGAACAGGTTGCCTGATTTTGTAGGGAAAAGACCAGCGGCCATAATAGGCAGATTAAATGCTGAAAGCTCACATTCAAACACGCCTATTCCTTCATTACTCTTAGAAATAATAGGGGAAAATGGTTAAACTTGGCTGAGATATTTACTATTGAAGGTTACAATAGTTTTTTTCGATATTTCTTGGCAAGACTTAGATGGAAAAGTGGAAAACATATTAAGTTAACAATGCCGTTTAGCCATATACTTTCCACAGTAAAGAGTCGATTTTCAGGAATTCTGCTATACATATATAGGATTATAGACTATATAAAATAAGGTGAAACTAAACTTTAGTATTAATTCAATTTCATAAGGGGCTACTCGATAAGACTAAAAAACAGGAATTTCAACCATATGGAGCACCCATAAAGGAAGGGGACAATGTATAGATATCAAAGTCAATATTCGAGCGTAAGGTTGGATCATGAGGATATACGTAATCTAGAAGCAGAACCATTAGTAGGAATGACCGAGGGAAAAATCGGATTGGCTTTGATCGACTCTAGAAAACTAATGCGTTGCTGTATTGCCGACTTGTTGTCCCGGTATGCCCCTGAGTTTTCTATTATGCAGTATGCAAGTTGCCATAAATTAACCAACAGTATTTATACAAAAGAAAGGCATATCGGAATACTTATTCTTAATATGGATGGAGTATCTATCAGCGAACCTAACATTCAAAGCGATATTGATCTCTTGCACGATGCCTTCCCCGACATTCCTCTGGTTTTACTTTCTAATCATACCGATCTGGACTGCTCCATTAATTCACTTTATAAAAAAGTTAACGGATATGTAACTACTAACCTAGCTCCTACTGTTGCGATTGCGGCAATAAGGCTGGTATATGCAGGAGGACAATATATTCCAACAGAAACGTTATCTAACTATTCACGCTCCATACAATCCTCTGCATTAACGAGTTCAAAAAATAATTCAAAATCTAGAGTTGAAGGATTAACATCACGTCAATATGAAGTCTTTAAGCAATTAAAAGAGGGGAAATCTAACAAGCTAATCGCTTATCAGCTAGGTGTTCAAGAAAGCACCATAAAGGTTCACGTCAGAGAAATCATGAAGAAATTACATGCAACTAATCGTACTCATGCCGTTTTTTTAGCATCAGAAATTTCAGAATTAGGGCAGTCTAACCAGTAATACATTAATGTTGCATAAGTATTAGCATGATACGTGTCATACCTAAACTAGAAACCCAGTACATTATCGAGTTTGCTATAGCTCGACACCCTTTTGCGCTTTGATTCCAGCACGATAAGCATGCTTGATATCACGCATCTCGGTTACGGTATCAGCCGCCTCAATTAATAGCTCCGGGGCACCGCGCCCTGTAATGATGACGTGCTGCATTTTGGGCCGTTTTTTTAATGCGTTGATAACGTCTTCAATCGTTATATATTTAAGTTTTAGTGCAATGTTAAGTTCGTCCAGTAACACCATGTCAAACTGACTATCTTGTAAAAACGTGAGCGCCTTTTGCCATGCCTCACTTGCGGCTGCAATATCTTGTTTTTTATTCTGTGTCTCCCAAGTGAAGCCTTCCCCCATAACGTGATATTCGAGGTCATCGGTAAAGCGCCGGAAAAATGCTTCTTCTCCAGTTGAGAAACTACCCTTGATAAACTGAATCACTGCGATATGCATGTGATGACCGAGTGCCCTAGCCACCATACCGAATCCTGAACTGCTTTTTCCTTTCCCGTTTCCGGTAAGAACAACAACAATGCCTCGCTCCTTATTGGCTTTTGATATTTTGGCATCAATCACCCCTTTTTTACGTTGCATGCGCTTACGGTGGCGTTCTTCGGTTTTGGCTGTCGTCATAAGCCTAGTGTAGTGCTTCCTATTAAATAGCGATATAGGCAAGGAGAGAGAAGCCATCGGTAAAAATCGCATTCACGAGGATAGCGGCTCCACCTCAAGTGGGCGCAAGACCGTGAATATTTGGCGCTTTAGGTAGATAACCTAAGGAGATTATTGATCCCTCAATAGTATGAACGTAATAATTCATTGATAAATTATATTAATTAAAGGTATGGGAGATAGTTGGGTCTTGAGCTTTAGACTAGATCAATAAAGCCCCATCGAATAAGTTTTTCTTTATAGTATATGGGTTAACCTTGATGAATGTGTCATAATTGTCAACCAGCAAAGAGTGACCATCATCAAACAACAACGCTTCGATGAACACATCGTCGTCATGAAAAGACCTTAGTATGAGTCGCTCTCTATGACGCCGTTAGCGCGCCCGCTAATCAAGCGTCCTAACCCTGCCTCGCTGGGTTAGGACTTTTTATAACCTTATCTTATAACACCAGGAGAAAAATTAATGACTTTGTTTTTAATAGTCCTTTGTGCGCTAGGCGCGATTGGATATGGGGTATGGGCTACTCGAAAAATCATGGAAATGCCGGAAGGCAACGACGAAATGAAGCGAATTTCGGGAGCTGTCCGAGAGGGCGCGAAGGCTTATTTGAGTCGGCAATACAAGACAATTGCCATGGCAGGCGCGGTACTCTTTGTGTTTATCTGGATTTTCCTCGGGTTTTTAACGGCATTCGGTTTTTTACTGGGCGCGGTGCTTTCTGGAGCGGCGGGCTTTATCGGAATGAATGTCTCGGTACGTTCTAATGCACGTACTGCTGAAGCTGCACGGGAAGGATTGAATACAGCGTTGCAGGTCGCCTTTCGTGGTGGAGCGATTACGGGCATGTTAGTGGTTGGCTTGGGTCTTCTGGGCGTTGCAGGCTTTTATATTGCGCTTTCGATGGGTACAGCGGAAGGTGACGTGATTGATTTGGCTCCGTTGGTGGGCTTCGCATTTGGTGGCTCACTGATTTCAATTTTTGCACGGCTTGGTGGCGGTATTTTTACTAAGGGTGCGGATGTGGGTGCTGATCTTGTCGGCAAGGTTGAAGCGGGAATTCCTGAGGATGACCCCCGTAACCCGGCGGTTATCGCAGATAATGTGGGTGATAATGTGGGTGACTGTGCGGGCATGGCAGCGGATTTATTCGAGACCTATGCAGTTACCATTATTGCAACGATGATCCTTGGCGCAAGTCTTGTTTCTACTGCCAGTGTTGTTTATCCATTAGCATTAGGAGCAATCTCAATCATAGGTTCCATCATTGGCACCTTCTTCGTTAAAGTCGAAGAAGATGGCAAGGTGATGAGTGCTTTGTACCGTGGTTTGATTGTGTCAGGTGCTTTTTCTGCGGTAATGTTTTTACCAATTACCGCTATATTAATGGGCGGTAATGAGTCATTTACCGTCATGAACTTGTGGATGGCATCGTTGGTTGGTCTCGTGGTAACCGGTGCATTGGTGTTATTCACGGATTACTATACCTCTACCGAATATCCCCCTGTAAAAGCTGTCGCAGAAGCTTCCACAACGGGACATGCAACTAACATCATTGCGGGTTTGGCCCTGTCCATGAAGTCCACAGCATTGCCGGTATTGATGGTTTGTCTGGGTATTTATGAAGCGTATTATTTCGCAGGTTTATACGGTATCGCGATAGCGGCAACCTCAATGTTATCCATGTCTGGCATCGTTGTAGCTCTAGATGCCTATGGCCCGATTACCGATAACGCAGGTGGTATTGCCGAGATGGCTGGGCTAGAAGCATCCGTTCGCGCCACAACGGATAACTTGGATGCCGTGGGAAATACAACTAAGGCCGTTACTAAAGGTTATGCGATTGGATCGGCTGGTTTGGCGGCTTTGGTATTGTTCGCGGACTACACTCGTGAATTGAATCAACATAACGATACGGTTATGACGTTTGATCTTTCAAACCACATGGTTATTATCGGCTTGTTCATTGGTGGGTTGGTACCTTATCTTTTCGGGGCATTGTCGATGGAGGCTGTTGGCAGAGCGGCTGGGTCTGTTGTAGTTGAAGTACGCCGTCAGTTTAAAGAGTTCCCAGGTATCATGAAGGGAACTCAACAGCCAGATTACTCCCGAGCGGTTGATATGTTGACACAATCTGCGATCAAGGAAATGGTAATACCCTCGTTATTGCCCGTCATTATCCCTGTCGTTGTCGGTCTGGTTCTTGGGCCTCAGGCTTTGGGTGGACTGTTGGTTGGCTCTATTGTAACCGGCTTGTTTGTTGCAATTTCTATGACGACGGGTGGTGGCGCTTGGGATAATGCTAAAAAGTTTATCGAAGACGATAATCTGGGAGGCAAGGGTTCCGATGCCCACCATGCGGCAGTGACTGGAGATACGGTGGGTGATCCGTATAAAGACACCTCAGGCCCAGCGATCAACCCGCTAATTAAGATTATGAATATTGTTGCATTATTGATTGTTCCTCTACTTTAAGCTTGCTCATGTTGCTCATAATCAGGGCGGTTTTGTCGCCCTGATTAATTTATAAAGGTGATTTTATGCTTGTTAAGGATATTATGACCACTGGCGTGAAAACGGTTAAAGCCGATACACCCGTGAAAGACGTTGCGATGGTCATGTGTTTACAAAAAATCAGCGGTTTGCCCGTTGTAGATGATGATGGAAAAATGATCGGAATTATTTCTGAGAAGGATGTTTTACAGAAAATGTTTCCTGATATGGGAGAGGCCATGAGTATGGATGCCAAACCCAATTTTGAAGATATGGAACGAAATTACAACCAAGCGCTTGGACTCAAAACAGGGGAGTTGATGACGAGGGTGGTATCAACTGTCGAGTCTGATATGCCTTGTCTTAAAGCGGCTTCACTCATGTGGCTGAAAAAAATTCGCCGGATCCCTGTTACCGAGGGTGATAAGTTAGTTGGTATTATCAGTATTGGAGATGTGCATAAAGCCGTATTCCAGCAACATTTAGTTGACCAAGTATCGTAATTGTATTGACTAAGTCTTGTGTAGTTTTAGGACTACACGAGACTCTCAGGATAAAAGCACTCTATCCGCTTCATTGGGTGATGCCTCGTCGGAAAAAGACTCGCCTTTTTATGCGATTCTTACGCGTTTGTATCCTATTTCTTTTCTTAATTTCCTCCTTGAATGTTACGGTATTACAGGCAAATGAACTGGCCGGTAATCCTTCTCCCTATCTTGCTTTGCATGGAAATGACCCGGTTAACTGGGTGGCTTGGAGTAAAAATGCACTTTCTAAGGCACGCAAGGAAGGTAAGCTATTATTCGTTTCAGTAGGGTACTTTGCCTGCCACTGGTGCCATGTGATGCAAAGGGAGAGTTTTTCTAATCGAGGCATCGCGAAGGTACTTAATCAGCATTTTATTGCCATTAAAGTGGATCGTGAACTCAATCCAGTTCTAGATGATCGGTTAATGGACTTTATTCAAGCGACACGAGGAAAAGGTGGCTGGCCTTTAAATGTTTTTTTAACCCCTGAAGGGTATCCGCTAACGGCGATAACATATGCCCCAGCAGATTCTTTTGCTAAAATTTTGGAGGCTCTTCAGTCGCGTTGGAAAAGTGACCATAAAGAATTAACCAAAGCGGCTAAAGACGTTGATCAGATATTAAGCAACCAGAATGGAGACACCGAAACACTGGATGTGTCTCATCCAATAAAGTCTTTAACGGACGTTTTTGTTTCGCAAGCATTACAGTATGCCGATGAAATGGTGGGTGGGTTCGGCCATCAAAATAAATTTCCAAATGCACCTGCGCTTTGGGCTTTATTAGAAATCAATGCTGAGAAAGAGCATGTGGTTATTACCAAATTTTTAAAGTTGACGCTCGATAAAATGGCCGATGGTGGGTTATATGACCAAGTAGGAGATGGTTTTTTCCGCTACACGGTTGATCCGCAATGGGAAACACCTCACTTTGAAAAAATGCTCTACACCAATGCTATGTTGGCTATTTTATATTTAAGGGCGGGGGAGCAATTTGATAACCCTTACTATAAGACCATTGGCCTTAGAACCATTCGATTTATGTTAGACGCGATGAAAGCCCCCGAAGGTGCATTTATTGCGAGCCTTTCAGCCGTTGACAGTCATAATGTAGAAGGTGGTTTTTACCTGTGGCAGCGTGAAGAATTAAAAAAATTACTTTCGCAAGAGGAGCTTCGTTTTATCGATGCTGCTTGGGATATGCGTCGAGACTCATCGTTTGAAGCTGGCTTATTACCTTGGGTTGTTCTTTCCCGCGAGCAGCAAAAAAAACGCTTTAAATTATCCGATACAGCATTGAATAATCGTCTGGATAGTATTCGCACTAAGCTCAAAAATGCACGAGAGGCTAAGCGAACGCTGCCACAAGATAAGAAACGTCTTGCGGGCTGGAATGGTCTGGTACTTACTGCTTTGGCCGAGGGCGTACGATATGATAAGCATTTACGACAGTCTGGAAATACGCTAGTACAATTTATTCAAGACCGATTGTGGCAAGAAAATAATTTGCAAAAGGCGGTAGATAGTAGTGGGAAATCCCTGGGCGATGGCAGCCTGCAAGATTATGCTTATATTGCATATGGTCTTGCTCAATGGGGTAAGCTGGCGAAGGCTCAGTCAGCAAACAAATTGGCTAAACAGATTATTGATCAAGCCTGGCAGCGGTTTTACACTCATCAGAAGGGGTGGCGTGAAAGCCAGCATAGCTTGCTACCACGGCCTTTGTTCCGACGGCATATTCGGGATTCTTCGCTAGTGTCCGCCGAGTCATTGTTGTTGCGAGCCTCCAGAATGTTTCCGGCAGATAACATGCTTCAACAGCGTGTTGATGCTCAATTGGCGCAAAGAACGATCAGCATGAATGACGATAGTTTTTATTATGCCACCTTGATATCTACTGCTGCGATGCAATAAACCTTAGTCTCGGCAATGAGCGTGAGAGGTGTACGAATACCGATGAAAAAAAACACGACAGAGGTACGGCCCTTTCTGGGCTTTGGTTTGGGTCTTCGGCCCGATCATTACACAACGATACTTGAGAAAAAGCCCGATATCGATTGGTTTGAAGTATTGTCTGAGAACTATATGGTTCCTGGAGGAAAGCCCCTCTATTATTTGGATAAAATTCGCGAACATTATCCTGTCGTGATGCATGGCGTTTCATTGTCAATTGGGAGTTGCGATCAACTTGACTGGGATTATTTGAAGCAGCTTAAAGCATTAGCAAAGCATATTGAACCAGAGTGGATTTCGGATCATTTTTGCTGGACGGGCTTTAAGGGTATTAACATGCATGATTTATTGCCATTACCCTATACACAAGAGGCAATCGATCATGTGGTCTCCAGAGTTCAGCAAGTACAGGAATTCTTAGGGCGGCGAATTTTGCTTGAGAATGCCTCCAGCTATGTCACTTATTCTCAGTCGATGATGACGGAGTGGGAATTTGTTAAGGAAGTGATCGAGCGTGCCGATTGCCTATTGCTTCTTGATATCAACAATATTTATGTCAGTGGGTTTAATCATGATTTTGACCCCAAAGCATATATTGACGCCATACCTGCTGATCGAGTTTGGCAACATCATCTTGCAGGTCATACCCACAATGGTAATCATATTATCGATACCCATGACCACCCCGTGATCGATCCTGTCTGGGATCTTTATGCGTATGCGGTAAAAAAATTCGGGCCAGTTTCCGTCATGATTGAACGTGATGACAATATCCCTCCGTTCGAAGAGCTGTATAAAGAGTTTGATCACATGAAGCGCGTTTTTAAAGCCGTGCAAGAAGTGACTGCAGAATGAGCGCAGAAGATCTCAAGGGGCTACAGAAAGCGTTTTCCGAGTATCTTTTAACGGGTGATTCTGCAGTTGAATTGATGATTGATGAAAATGAGCAATGTAGCCGTAAAGAACGTCTCGGTGTATATGGCGAAGCCTATTGGCTCCGCTTGATGGAAGCGTTGGAGCTTAACTACCCAGGTGTTCATACACTCCTGGGAGATGATGCTTTTTTTAGAGCGGGTAGAGAATATATCGATATATGGCCCTCTCACTTTCGCTCAATCCGCTGGTTTGGCGATCATCTTGCCGAGTTTTTACGCACAACGAAACCCTATCAGAACGAACCCATGCTTGCCGAAATGGCGCTATTTGAATGGACACGTAGTACGGTCTTTGATGCACGAGATCAAGATGCTCTTACTGAAGAAGATCTTGCCGGTGTACCAGCCAACCAATGGCCAGTGATCGGCTTCGTGCCGCACCCATCGTTACGCCGAATGAATTTACAGTGGAATGTTGCAGATTTTCGCCGTTTGATCGATGAAGAAAAAGATCCAGACCCACCTGCGAAAGCAAACGTTTCACAAGGGTGGGTTATGTGGCGTCAGGGACTTGATACCTATTGGCGTTCAATGGGGGTCGATGAAACTGCCGCGATGGATGCCATGATTGAAGGTCAGAGCTTTGAGAATATTTGTGCCGCGCTACTAAAGTGCTCCGATGAAGAAAATGTAGCTATTCGTGCGGCGGGTATGCTTAAACGGTGGATTAATGAAGGAATGATTGTGACATTATTGGGGTTATAAGTTCCAATGTAATATTTCCTTCGAGGACATTCAAAATACGGTGTCAGGTTAGGTCTGAACTTCTACAAATTAACGTCCTCATTAGTAACATCAGTATTTCCCGCTCAAGCGGCGAATTTTCTGGCGATCTCGTCCTGACGGTCTGCGCTCCCCCGCCTGTAGACCTTGATGCTGATACTTACGCATATCGGCTGCTTGCTCCCGCCGGTAAATACTCTCATCCGTTTCTTCATAAAGTGTTTGGGCTACTTTCGCAGACCCCCGTTTTTCTGCGAGTCCTAGAATAGTAACCACGTATTCATCATAACCCCGATGGATCGTCAGGCTATCTCCCACCGACACTGCCCGTGCGGGCTTTACCCGGTGATCGTTCAAATGCACCTTACCACCACTGATGGCTTCGGCGGATAATGAGCGCGTCTTAAAAAATCGCGCCGCCCACAACCATTTATCCAACCTTACTTTATCCATTTTTTATCCTGTCATTCTTATTCAAATCGTAACTACCCAATAACTACACATACCGTTTAATTTGCAAGAGGAGAATACCAACATCAAACGTAAACCATCCCAAGCGAAGCAATGTAATTTGACTTAACCAGGATAAATACTATTCTACAAGTACGTGAACCCATTTAGACTGGCATAAGCGCAAGGAACGATGGGACACAGCACACCAATAACTACAAATACACCAAGAGGATTCATCATGAAAAATACCAATAATATAATGCTACCTACCAAAAGAACCCTTTACGCTGCTATTTTTTTATCCAGTTTGATATCAACGGCCAGCGCAGGCTTGTCTCCACGACTAGGGGGTAAAGCCGTTTATGATGATGACCTGGATATTACTTGGATCGCAAACGCGAGTTTATCCGAAAGTAATACCTTTGGAGTACATTTAGTAACAGATCCAATAGGAGGAAATCCCGGCACAACTTGGCAGTCTTCGCAAGACTGGATAAGCGGCATGAATACAGCTGGTTACCTGGGGTTTCGTGATTGGCGACTGCCAATCTGCGATGCTACAAATTGTGCTAATAGTGAACTGGGGCACTTATTTACCTCAGAGGGCATCCCAAGAAAATCACCAGGACTCTTTTCAGGTATCCGTAACCTTTACTGGACAGGAACCAACGTTGTATCTGACCCTACTAACTATGCGTGGGTTCAATTAACAGGTTCAAATACTGGTTTTGATTTCTTTAAAACAAATACTGGTGCATTTCCATGGGCCGTTCGTTCAGGCGATGTGTCTTCATGCAGTGTTAGCTATGATCTGCCACAGAATCAATGGAGACAAATTGGCCTCCCTTGCGACCCTGGCACAAATAATAAAGTCTCTGACATCTTTACCAATATGCCAGGTATTTATGGCACCAACTGGAAGGTATACCGATACGATGGAAAGGCTTACATTGATGTTGGCGCAACGGGTACCCTTCAACACGGCGAAGGATATTGGATCATCCAAACAGGCGCTGCAAAAGTCGCGCTAAGCATGCCACAAAGCAGCAAACCAGCGCTGACTACAGAATGTGCTGCTTCCACTCGAGGCTGTTTTGAAGTTCCATTATCTGCAGCTAACGGTAGTTGGAGCATGATCGGTTTCCCCCTCGATACCAAGGCAACTTTCGATGGAGTATCTATTGTAACCGAGGATACTTACTTTCCAGGCTACGGTACACAATATGTCCCCAGTCCCTGCGCAAAAGACTTCCCAGTTCGTGATGGGTGCAGTTTAAGAGAGGCGAATGGCTATGAAATCTCCAGTGATAGTCTTTGGACTTACGATGGCTCACAATACATTAAAATCACTAATGGCACTGATGTCTTAGAACCCTGGAGAGGATATTGGGTAGGCATTCTACCCAGAGCCGGCGAGTTTGCACTCAAAGGGATCATACTACCGAAACAAAAAGCAAATACGCCATAAGTAAGCTAGTTCAGACTGGAAGCCTCAAAATATATTTTGGGGCTTCCAATCTAGCAGCAAATGAAATTTATTGATCGTGAGGATAAGCCAACCGCGCTGGATCCAGTAACGTTTCAAGCTCATCCCTGCTCAGCTCAGTCATTTGCTCCGCAATGTCGATAATAGGTTTATTCTCTGCGTAAGCCTGTTTCGCTATTTTAGCACCTAGCTCATAGCCGATCACATCATTTAATGCGGTGACGAGGATGGGATTACGATCAAGCGATGCTTTGATCATTTCAGTATTTACCGTAAAATCGGCAATCGCCTTGTCTGCCAACAGACGAGAGGCATTCGACAACAGTTCAATACTCTGCAATAGGTTATACGCCACAACAGGCAGCATAACATTTAGCTGAAAATTGCCGGATTGACCGGCAATAGTAATTGTCAAATCATTACCGATGACCTGTGCTGCGACCATGCAAACAGATTCGGGGATAACTGGGTTGACTTTACCGGGCATAATGCTGCTACCCGGTTGCAGCGCAGGCAGGTTAATATCTCCTATTCCCGCCAAGGGGCCAGAGTTCATCCAGCGTAAATCATTGCCAATTTTCATCAGCACGACTGCCAAACTTTTTAACTGACCGCTCAACTCAACAGATGGATCTTGGCTGGCGAGTCCTACAAACTTATTTTCCATTGAGACAAATTTAACCTGTGTTTGCTTACTCAGTTGCTTACACACTCTGGGGCCAAAATCAGAATCTGCATTAATCCCCGTACCTACCGCCGTACCGCCAATAGGTAGTTGTTGATTACGTTCAACACTGCGTTTAATCGCTTCCAAAACATACTTAATTTGATCCGCCCAAGCGTTTAATTCTTGGGAAAAACTGACCGGCATAGCATCCATTAAATGCGTGCGGCCTGTCTTTATCTCGTTTTGAAGTTCATCCGCCTTGGATTTGATAACACTTATAAGATGGTTAAGCGTAGGTAGCAACAACTGTTCGCACTCTAACGAAGTTGCGACCTGAATACTGGTGGGAATAACGTCATTAGAGCTTTGCCCTTTATTCACATGATCATTGGCATGCACCGATTGACTCAAAGCATTGGATGCGAGAGCTGCGATGACTTCGTTCGCATTCATATTAGAACTGGTGCCCGACCCTGTTTGAAACACATCCACCGGAAACTGCGCGTCATGTTGGCCCTCGGCCACCTGCAAAGAAGACACTTTTATGGCACCACCAATCTCGGTATTTAAGCGCCCTAACCCCATATTTACCTCGGCACAAGCCGCCTTGACTAAACCCAACGCCCGAATAAAACTGCGCGGCATCTTTAAGCCACTGACCGGGAAGTTTTCAACCGCCCGCTGAGTCTGAGCACCATAAAGCGCCTCAGAAGGCACTTCAACCTCACCCATGCTGTCTTTTTCAATTCGCCTATTTGTAATCATCAGTCAATCTGCCTATATCAGTTTCAGAGAGATCCGTCAGTCAGATAATAGTATCAGCTTAACCTGCAAATGCTTTCTTAATCACATTGCATCTATCTACAATGCAACGTATAAGCTGACTAATAATAATAAAAATATGCAGGCTCCCCTCACTCAAGACAATTTTTCCAAAAAGTTCTTCGAATGTATCCCTGAAGAGCTTAGCGAGACATTCACCCAGGAACAACTTTCAGCATTAGAAAATGTTTTTGCCGAAAAATGGGCCAGCCACCCAGTAGATATCCGTCATTCATTCGGGCTTTGGCGTTGGCGATACTATTTTGTCATCGTCGGCGGCCACGAACGCCGTGACCTAACTCGTCGTCAAGAATATCTCTTTCGTCTCACAGAACTTTACTTACTGGCTGCGTATCTCAGCTCCTCCATTCTTCTTGGCTTAGTCGCGATTTACCTGACCAAATCAGCCATGGGAATCGATCTATTTCCAAATTTCCACCTTGGTATCTGGACGTGGATAGAACAACAGATTTCTAAGTGACTCCAACCCTTGGACGCATCCCATATTCTTTATCCGTTATTGTTTGATCGTCATAATAAAATCCATAACGTTTGTACCAGTAGGCCCAGTCGATACAAGATCACCGCTCGCTTCAAGAAAACTACCCGCATTAAACCGGCGCAGCATGCTAGTTGCATTCAAGCCTGTTTTTTCTCCTCGCATACAACTCCCACCGTCAACCATCGCTCCCGCATCCTTTGTTACACCATCAGTGCCATCAGAACCCGCAGCGAGAAAAATAATATTTTTCTGCCCACTGATACGAACGGCCACTTGCAATGCCAGATGTTGATTTCTTCCCCCTCGGCCAGGTTTTTCAGATAACGTCACCACGGTTTCTCCACCCCATAAATGCATGCCTATTGGTGCATGCTGAAGATAAGAAGATAGATATTTGGCCACATCACCGGTTTCTCCCTCTAGAAACTCAGAATGCAGATGAACCTTGTAACTCAGTTCTTTGGCCCTATTTTCTGCGGCTAGCAATGCCATTTTTTGATTGGCAACTATTTGGTGGGGAATGTCGGAATAAGCTTTTGGGAAAGGCATGCTGAAACGTTTGCGTAACCCTTCAAGAGGTTGTGGCCATTTCGGTGGATGCGTATTATTGGAGGGATAAAGTAGCCCCGAACCAATCACCGCTGGATCGTCCTCGGGTACATCCGATATCAGTAGAACCCTGGCAGAGCAATCCCTCAATAGATTCCCAAGGCGTCCTCCCTTTATTAAAGAAAAACTGCGGCGAATTGCATTCACCTGATTGATTGCAAGACCAGAGCTTAGTAAAACCTGATTCACCTTCTGTAAATCAGCAAGTACCATGCCCTCGGGTAATGCTTCAACCAGGCTGGAGGTACCACCCGACAGACAAAACAGCGCTTCACGCCCTGGGGGTATCGATTGACAAAATATCCTTAATTCATGGCCCGCTCGCAAACTTGCAGAACCGGGCATAGGGTGGTCAGATTCAATACATCGAAAGCGTCTATCGAATGTTGATCCAATATGATTATGTTTGCTAATAATCAGACCACGCTGAATGAGTTCATCACAGGTATCACTGACCCCCAAGGCCATAGACTCGGCCGCCTTGCCGATAGCAACTAGATCAAAGGGCGAGTTCAGTTTTTCGGATGTTAGCGCATTGCGCACGACTGTCCGACCATTAACACGCCGCAATGCCGCTTGAAAGATTGCCAATAAATCGCGGCGTGCTGTGGAAATACTGCCTATAAGCTAAGCCCTCTCGCAAGGTCATCCTGAATATCCGCAATGGATTCGAGTCCTACCGCGACACGTAAAAGCCCATCAGAAATTCCTGCCGCTTGCCGCTGCTGCAAATCTAGTCGCCCATGAGTCGTAGTTGCAGGATGAGTGATGGTGGTCTTGGTATCACCCAAGTTGGCAGTAATCGAAATCATGCGCGTAGCATCAACCACTTTCCAAGCAGCCTCCTTTCCACCTTTTACTTCGAACGACAGCAGTCCACCAAACCCTGACTGCTGTCGCGCAGCTAATTCGTGTTGAGGATGGCTGGATAGCCCAGGGTAATGAACCTTTGAAACCTGGGGATGCTCTTCCAACCAACTTGCCAGCATCAATGCACTACAGGAATGCGCGTCCATCCGAAGCTTAAGCGTCTCCAACCCCTTAAGAAAAACCCAGGCATTGAACGGACTCATGGTCGGCCCTGCCGTGCGTAAAAAGCCAAACACGTCTTTGCCAACCCGCTCCGCGTCTCCAACCACCGCCCCACCAATACACCGTCCTTGCCCATCTAGATATTTTGTCGCCGAGTGAATAACTATATCAGCCCCCCATTCAAGCGGACGTTGCAACGCTGGGGTACAAAAACAGTTGTCAACGATCAGCAATATATCATACGTATGCGCACACTCAGCGAGCACAGAAATATCCACTAGGGTCGTCGTAGGATTCGACGGTGTTTCAAGAAAAAATAACCGGGTATTAGGCTTGATTGCACCTTCCCAGGCATCCACATTGTTCAAATCGACGTAATCTACCTCAACGCCAAACTTGGATAGAAAATTATTAAATAACATCACCGTCGTACCAAATACAGACCGAGAGCAAACGACATGATCACCCGCTTTCAGTAAAGCCATACAGGTTGATAAAATAGCCGCCATGCCCGAAGCAGTAGCCACACAAGATGCCCCCCCCTCCATGGACGCTAATCGCTCTTCAAAAGTACGTACGGTGGGATTAGTAAAGCGTGAATAAATATTCCCTGGTAAATCACCACTAAAGCGAGCCGCAGCCTCAGCGGCACTACCAAATACAAAGCTTGAGGTCGGGAAAATCGGTTCAGACTGCTCCCCCTCTGTCGTCCTGATTTGGCCCGCACGTATCGCCCGTGTTTCAAATTCAAACTCACTAAAGTTTGTCATAATCTTCTCTCTCTATAAGGTGGACCCCATAGTCAAGACAGTCCAATATTTAAGTTAATTCCCGGCAGTGATTTCAATCTCTTCAGGCAAAGTGAATTGCTTGAGAAGTCCGATAGTTTAGCGACTAGTGAAGCCACTCTTCGTGTAGAATTAAAAGTATTCTTCCAGATGGAACCACTTGAAGCGTCGCTTCTCCAAACGTTTATACCAGACGATAAAACCATTACGTTCCCACAACTGAGCGGATGCAGAAGGTAGAGTGAAGCAGGAAGCCCGAACAAAGCAGAGCATCTTGATTTTATCGCGACCGCGATTACAGAAAACGAACAAAGCCTTCATGTGGATAGGCAAATTCATTTCTACTTTAATCAGAGAGGACGAAAGCCAACATTTTTAGAGCATGAAACATCTGAAATTATCGAATGGGTATTGTGTTTTATTGCTATATTTAAAGCAGTTCCTCTTAGAGGCTTATCCTTTGCACTAGAGACCAAATCTCAAAAATGTGAGAAATCCGTGTAAGGCTTTAGTGGAGCATTTCTAGATATTATTTTTTGCCATCCAGTCTTTTTAAGGGAAACACCGATGAAAAATACTGAAGTTTCACCGTATTAGAGGGGGTATCCAGGGTGGTAGGAGTATTTTAATGGGGGTTTGCTTAGAATGAAGCAACCCCCTCAAAAAATACTACTGCCTAGCCCGTTAGCCCACCCTTGCTTTGGAAAACGGTAAAACTTCAGACAAAAATATCGACAGGATCAATGATACAATTCTGGATGACAATAATCTATATCAAACTTATCGATAACAGGTTTTGCATTATATATGACACCCTCACAATCCCCCTCTGAATAGCGTGGATCATCCTTACTCTTTAGTGCCTGATTAATACTATTAACCGTACTTTGATATCCATCAAATAGAATATTATACCCTCCCCTATTACCATTAAACTTATAATCCATTAGCGCATGGATCGGTGCCAACAAGTCCGTTTTTTCTAGTATGTTAGCCAAATTACCTTTTGCATACGAATGGTTATTACTGCCTAGGGTGATAAATGACTTTTCAGTATTATCTGGCAATAAATTTAATATGGTTAAATCAATTCTAGGATCTGTACCTGTCCCTACATAGCCGTTAAATTGCATAAACGATGCAGTGGTATTAAGCGAACCCAAATCACCTTGGTTCATCCCAAAAGAAAACCACCCATCAAGGGATACGACAAAATTAGCCTCAGCCCCATATCCCTGACCCAGAAAATGCTTCATAACAGGGAATGCTATCCCACCACCTAAAGAGTGCCCTAAAATCCCAAGCTTAGAAAAATTTAATTCAGGATGGTATTTTTTTGCCGATGCCAAAGCACCACTCAAAGAATCTATTGCAGGACTTGGTGAATACGATTTCGCATTAGTCCCAATGACAAAAACACCATGAGAAGCCATAAAATTCATAAGACCACTATAATCATTTATTGATGTCTTATCCCCTCCCCCTGGCAAAAAGAAGGCAAGAGGCGCTTCCTCAAGCCCCCCTTCAGGATAGTACACAACATACCCATAAGATGAATATGTCTTTACGTGATACGTGCCATACTCTCCATATATATTATCTCCCCTATCTATATCAAATAGCATTGCACTGCTCCATGGCCCATAACCTGATGAGTTCCATGTCTGCACCCACCAGCGGCCACTACCTTTGGATAACGTAACTTCTGGTATGACCGAACACGTTCCACGCTCTGAGTCACATCCCACATCTGAAGATCGGTACCATTTCTTAATCACATTCCCACTACTGTCATCCACCCATAAGTAATACCAGCTTGCATTGGCTACAGCATTCCAAGTATAGCGAGGCGTTGCATCACTCACTTTTCCTCCAGGTGAAACTAAAGTCGCCGCACTGGGTAATGCGTTGCTTTTCACATCAAACAACAGACTATTACTCCACGCTCCATAGCCTGCAGAGTCGCTCCAAGGCTGTATCCACCATTGGCCAGCGCCTTTAGCAAGCGCAACACCTGGTGTCACTGTACAAACCCCACTTCCAGTACCACACCCCACATCTGAAGATCGGTACCATTGATTAACCACATTCCCACTGCTGTCGTCTACCCATAGGTAGTACCAACTTGCATTTGAGCTTGCGTTCCAGCGGTAGGTAGGAGTATCCGTATCTAAAAGACCAGTAGGAGATATCGGCGTAGCAGAACCCCCAGATAATACGATATCGTCTACCCTTCCATTTCCACGTACCATGAACCCGTTAACCGAAAGAAGGTGATTACCAGACTCGTATTCTAATATGTCCGCTTCCAGGTCTCTTGAGATATCAACCCATGCTCCACTCCTTGTGCTACCACCCAAGCCATGGTGAATATATCCATTGCCACGATTGCCCTTGTCAGACCCATCAGCCGTATATTGCAAATATCTATGTCCATTTTCCGTACTGACACTGACATAAAAAGTGTACCAATCAGAATATTTTATGCGCCAACTTAGATTTGTTTCATTGCTGTTCTTCCAAGCACCTTCCCGCCCAGCTAAATTACCCAACATGTAACCGTGACTCGTACCCTGAAAGTCGATAACCCGACTGCTGGCATCACTATCATAAACATTGGAAATTATTGCCCCAGTAGAATCACCAGTATAAACGAACCATCCGTTTGTATTTCCATCCTCAGCATCTTCGTAAACACCAGCATGGGAGCTGGTAAAAATAATACTTACACATAGCAACAATAAGATTCTTGTTATTTCCATCGTCCTCATTTCCTCATAAATTAAAAGCAGTTTCTCAACTATTACAGAAAATATATTCTTTCCTAAAATAGACTCCTTGAACTCAAGCGATACGACACAGCATTATAGAAGTTCTTCAGGGGTTTCTAAATGCTCCCATAACGCTCTCTATTACAAACACAGAGGTCTTAGCGTGATAAATTTACGACCACACATCCAGTAGCACTACTTCTATAGCTGCCAATAATTACCCGTAAGAATAAAAAGACTTTGCAGGTTAACACTGTCTTCATAGTATTTCTCCCGCTTAGCATGAACCCTACTGTATATATCATTAAGCATTTGCTGGTTCCCTGTTAGCATCGAACCAACAGCAAAAGGTGATGCAAAAAAACTGGTAAAATAATCGCCAAGAGAAGCACCACCAAGCGTATATCCTCCCTGTATATTCGCGGCGTTGTTATTCGTAACAGAAGATAGCCAATTTGTGATCTTTTGTGCGCTATTAATCAGAACCTGGTCATTTTCAAGCAGTGCAGCCAAACCCACTCTCCAGGGCACTCGACCTGCATTGTAGTAATAATCACCATCATGCTCTCCCTCAAGAAACCCTTCGTTCGCAGGCCGGCATTGGCTCACTGAAGTACAATGGATAATAAAGTCAGGTAGCAAACCTGTCACAGAACTATAATCCGATTGCATATGCGCTATAACCAACTTAGATTTCTGAATAACACTATTCCAGAATGGATCATTGGTTGCTTGCTTGAATGCATAAAAATTGGCCAGCATAAAATCTGATGAACGGGGGGTATATTGATTATATATTTCGCCATTTTTTTCAACCCAATCACCTAGCATAGGAAGATAACTATCAGACCCAACGGTATATGTCTTTATGTCTTCAATTACTCGGAAAGCTTCTTCCCTATAATTGATTGCTCCTTGACTACCCCATTGTGCATCGGCCATTAAAAGAGCATAAGCAATATCGGCATCGCCATCAAAAGCACTCCCTCTATTCACAATCTCTCCGTTAATGATTTGCCAACTCATTAGGTTATTCGGAACACCATTAACTGCACTGGGATACTTTCTCGAAAAATACCATAGACCATCAAAATTCTTCTGAGCTTCAGAATCATATCCTGCGATTAAACTCATAATCACCATGCCGTAGCCTTGCCCTTCAGAAGCAGTTTTCGCATAGCCAGCGGAATCACTGCTTTTAGCAAAGGCAATACGATACATAGGCTTACCATTGTCATTTATACCTGCCTCAACAAGGTAGTTACTTTTCCAATAGTCATAAAAATCTTTCACATGTTGATCCTGCTCAGCTTGTGAAAAATTATTGGGTCTAATATTTTCGGCTGAGTATTGTGCATGCTGAGGAAACGGACGCTGTATCGCATTGAGATTAAATGCCAGGGCATTGCTCCAAGGGCCATAGCCCTCAGAAGCGTTCCATGCCTGAATCCACCATTGACCTGCACCTTGATTGAGCGATGTTACATGCGTAACCGAACACGTCCCTGCACCAGATTCGCAACCCACTTCCGAAGAACGATACCAGTGCTTAATTACGTTACCGCTACTGTCGTTTACCCACAGATAATACCAACTGGCACCAGCAACGGCGTTCCACGAGTACTCCGGAGTGGTGGTATTAATATCACCCTGTGGCGTAATTAGGGCTGCAGCACCTAGCGAAGCATCTACCACGAACGGCATAGCATTGCTCCACGGCCCATAGCCATCGGAATTCCAAGTTTGGATCCACCACCGGCCTGCACCTTGATTGAGCGCTACTCCGGGTGCCACAGAACACATACTAGATCCCGAAGCACATCCTACTTCTGAGGCCCGATACCATTGCTTAATAACATTGCCACTGCTGTCATCGACCCACAGGTAATACCAACTCGCATTGGAGACAGCATTCCAGGTATAGGTTGGAGAACTTGAGTCAATGCTACCCGAAGGGGATGCTAGTATTGTCGCTGCTGGGGATTGTGCGTAGAGCGGCGAGAAGACTATCAATAAGCCAACTATCATCCATATCGTTAACCACTGTTTACTCATTTGTTTCTGATGATTTTGAAATGTTTCCATAATCTATACCTTATTATTATCCAAATTAATTCTTCACAGCATTCGATTCGTTGTCACGCTATCGTAGCGAAGGTTGGGAGGCACTTTAAGGAAAGCGCAAGAAATGGCAGATGATATATCCTCACAACCGATGATATTTATTGTTACGAAAGTATTCGCAGTAAGCTTTCATGTTATCCATAATATTAGCCATATTTCGAGAACGAAATATGGCTAATATTTATACAACGATTAATACGGCTGAGGAGGAAACACGTCAACAAAGAACGTCATAGCATTGCTCCAAGGTCCATAGCCATCGGAATTCCAAGTTTGAATCCACCACCGAACTGTACCTTTTGCCAGACGGGTGGTTGGCATCACCGAGCAAGTGCCGCTTCCCGATTTGCAACCAACTTCCGAAGACCTATACCATTGTCTAATCACATTGCCACTACTATCATTTACCCAGAGGTAATACCAACTGGCACCGGCAACCGCATTCCAGGAATACCTAGGTTTCACTACACCAATATCAAGACGACCTTGTGGAGCAATTAGTACCGCCGTACTCGGTGACGCACCCACATCGAATGACATAGCATTGCTCCAAGGCCCATAGCCATCGGAATTCCAAGTTTGAATCCACCACCGGCCAGCACCTTGATTGAGCGCTATTCCGGGTGTTGCAGAACACATACCACTTCCCGAAGCACATCCTACTTCTGAGGCTTGATACCATTGATTGATAGCATTGCCACTGCTGTCGTTTACCCAAAGGTAATACCAACTCGCGCTGGAGACAGCATTCCAGGTATAGGTCAGAGAATTTGAACCAACACTACCCGAAGGGGACGCTAGCATTGTCGCTGGCGGGAATTTTGCGTAGAGCGGCGAGAAGGCCATTAATAAGCCAACTATCGCCCATGCAGTCAACCACTGTTTACTAGTTTGTTTCCGATGATACTTAAATACTTTCATGTCCATAATCCTTTATTGTCTAGGGGCATCTCTAATAGTTGTCTTTTTACCCACGCCTTAAACTCGAACAAAAATCCTAACTACTTAGAGACGCCTCTAGGTTAATTTCTCATAAGTATTCACATGCTATGACGACATCAAGCCTGAATACTTCCTAATGAACCAACTATCTTACCTCATAAGCTCCTATATCAGGATCCCCATCTCTTAGGTTATTTACAATATCATAAGGCTGATAATTACCGTTAGCAGCACTTTTATCAATAATCAATGCCGCATCTTTCTTAGGTAAATAACTTCCATTTCCGGGATTAACCAGCATATCTCTAACATTATTACCTCCGAGGTTATCATGATTATCCTCTAGGGTTATAAGTGACATGTTTGGATCATCACCATTTTCCAGCCTAAAGAGCGGCGCATCAGAAATATTGTTTCGAATAATAGTACCCCTGACTACCGCCTTACCATCTTTTATATAACTACTTCCATCAGCACCTTGGGGGAATCCATAATTTGATACAATTATAATTGAACCAAGCACACCTCTATCAGATGTTTGACCATAAAAGAGATTATTTTCAATCACAACATTTTGAGGGGGTTGGTAGCCATTTTCACTATCAACACCTGAATTCCACCCAATAAAAAAGCCAATACCGGCACCTCTATTTCCAGATCGGTTTACACCACCATCCAGGCCCATTCCGAAGGTATTATTAACAATCAAATGGGTCCAATCATTTGCGCCTAATCTCTCCCATTCTGACCCCCTCATATCCTGATTTTCAGCCTCATACCATGGAACATCCGAATTTAAAGGATAGTAACCTCTTATCGCTACAAAGTTATTACCAATATGGTGTATAAGATTGTTTGAAAAAGTCAAGTGGTAACCAAGCATATACCAGCCATAATTGGGGCTAATATTGTAGATCACATTCCTGTCCACTGTTATATCGTGTGAATCTGGACTGGTAAAAACAGCACCTCCAGCATCATGAATAACATTGTCAGCAATGTAAATATGATGGGTCATTGCCGATTTTCCATACCCATATATCTTGGCTATTCCAGCATCAGGACTGCCTTTACCACCCTGTACGTCCATACCAATAATATTCATATAACTGCAGTGATTTAACTCAAAAAAGTATCCATTGCTATTAAATTTCACCCCTCCTTTTGTATTTGCTTTTATCGTAACGTGGCTAACATCTTTAAGCGTACATTCTCCATTGTAATGCCCATCTTCCAGGATAATAGTTGTTTGGGGAGGGGCAGCATTAATTACACTGCAAAAATCAGAAGGGTTGGCATGTTTAACATTCGAATAATTAATTTCTTTATCACCAGGATAATATCCCTTCCGATTACCGTTAACGGGTTTATCAGGGCTATCTTTAACTGCAATTTCCCAATCATAAAAGAAATAATAATGGGAGCGATTAATATCAGACCCGGTAATCGTTACCGCATCACCGATCCGAATGGGGTAACTTACATTATTGTTGCGATAAAGCCCCTTATGGACATCTGCCATTAACTTGTACCCATGACCCGCTGGTATTGCCATATCCAACTGAATACGGCTTTCATTCTCGGGGACAGCAACTGTTTTATGTGCTATTTCATTGTTGGATCCATCGTAGAGCGTGAAGGTGCGCGTTGCCGCCTGCCCTGCCTGGTTGTACACCTTGACCGACTTGAGCACAAAAGGTTTATGCGCATCAAACACCAGGCCTCTAATAGCATCAGCATCATCCCAGGGATAGTAATCACCCTCACCACTGTTATCAGGCTTGCCGCCGTGCAAAA
>JAUTBQ010178919.1:0-11145 GCA_032361185.1 Lepetodrilus ovalis
TCCTCAGCAGCTCCCTGCCTAGCCTAACTAAACCGCACGATATAGGCAGTTTTAAACAGCAGTGTATGTCAAGTGAATGTACTTTGCAGTGGCTAAGAACTCGTCTAAAACCACCATAAATATATGTGATATTATGCCTTTAAAGAGATACCCTTATTATGTTTATTAAGAGTGTTTGGTGTCCAAAATAAAATATAGAATAACAACACAACTTTTAAATGTAGACCACATTACGTTTGCTGTTCAGTTGATGTACCTAGCCAACGTGTACTTGTCATCGATGTACGGAGTGTTAAATAATATCCTACATTATATACTTTCGTCTGAATTATAATACAGTATAGTACATAATTTACTAAGACCTTATGTAGCTATGTGTTTATATGAATTAATAACATCGAGTTCTTCAAAGGTCGTATCATCTTGTCCGTTCTATTTAATTCATCACAAGATTTTCAACGTAAGTGTCAGTCTGTCTGTCTGCTCACATAACACCAATATTCCTAGCATGCATATATATATATTAAGTTAATCCAGATACAAGCAAGCGCCACACGTCATCAAAGTGATAATAAAGTATGCACACGTATATTTCTCTATTAATCAGAACCAAATCATATAATATGGTAAAATATCAAATTATAGATATCCCCACTAATACGCCTGTGCCTGTCTGGTGTGTGATTATGCATATAATGTCTTTCAGGCTTTACAAATGCACTGCTCGTGTTGTTTCTCTTCATCAGACGTCTGACATCGATCATAATGAAGGTGGACCCAATATTACAGGGTCGTTTATTATACCTGTTAATCGCTGAAGACTTCTGACAATACCTACTAGCCTGGATATCTATATTGACATGCTCAAGTAACAGCATGGGCTGGCTCGTGGTACGGACATGCGCAAACAACACATGGCAACGTAAGCGTAAACAGGATATCCGCCTACACCGGATATGACAAGTGGCCTTGGCTGCAGTCTCAAGCCAGATCCGAAGGAAGATCATGGTATTTTCCACGCGTGTTCTCCGGTGTATATGCAATTACATCGCCCACGTTTTAGTATCCGGACAATAAAACTTTATGGTGTTTGGTGTCAATCTGCGTGAAGGGCACTACCGCGCTCTGAACGCTGGAGTATAATGACGCTAATTTCAGTGAGTTACCTGCTCAGGGTGTACCGTGTAGTCGACACACAGGTGGATATAGTTAATCGATCGACATCCCGCTGTCTAGACCATTATGCTTTCTTAATATTCTTTATGAAAGCATAATTCGCGGATCATTGGATGTATGCTAGTTGTCCGTCAGTACTAGTATGCACATAAGACAAAATGATAGTTTGCGAAGCACTTAAGTTTTGCAAATTGGTTTCACATTTCCTCCAAAGATTGTGAACGTCTGTTGGATTTAATCGAGGTTTAATAGTTCGCTAGGTTACCGAACAGCTAATTTCGCTAATTTGATGTATTTGGCCACCAGACGTTTTAATGACGAGGACATTGATTGGGCGATAAAGGTTGGATGATTTATTTCATGGCAGTGTTCCTTAGCTGTCGAATGATGTACGTTACCGGTTCTTTCCCTTAGAACTATAGAAACTAGTGAACGATTCAGTTTTGTCAATTTATCAACCTCATGGTAATCTTTTAGTAAGCCTGTTTGATTTCTATCTCCTGTTGACTGCTTTGTTATCCAAAGAAATACATTTGACTCAAAATATATTTTGACATTGGCATGAACATGACGTCATGAACAGCATAAAAATAACCTACATAGAGAATTACTATAGTTAGCCTTGATCTCAGACATGGATTCGAGGTCTTGAAATCGTTAACCAGATACATATACTAAAATAATTGTGCTTGCTTTCAAACACTATTCATACACTAACGAATGTCTTTGCTTGCAAATAATAGTTGAAATCCTAACGGCAATTAGAGAAGATATCGGCATGTCCGCCTCAACCACACGGTCAAGTCCATGCCGAACCCGATCTGTCCTCCCACTACTAAAGGAAGGCGTTCCTGGTGACAACCTTCACGAGACGTATGCCAACGTAAATCATCACATTAGCACGCCGTATTGTTCTGTAATCACCTTGATCCGAAGGTCTGTCTCTACAAATAAAGTGATAATATGATGGTTGCGCTATTAATGACAGGGGGCGTAAGCGAATGCTTAAATACCAAAGAAGTACCGCGATCATTTGGAGAGGCGATCAGACGCGTCGGGTATATTTGTAACGTGATTTTCCTCAATGGAGCTTCTTCCCACGTGAAAACTTGAACCACGTACTTCCGTGACCTAAAGCACGGGTTGTCATTGACTTTATCACACGACCGTGTGGTACACAAATTACATCAAAATCAGAAAGTGACAAATGTATTTCCGCCACTATGTTTGTGAATAGCAGGAGAGTTGTGACTTGGGTAGACGGTCAGGTAGCGGGCATGCTGTTGAATAACTCATGCTTTGTTGTGTGTCCGCCTGCAAAAGGTCATCCGTGCCAAAGTACAAGTTCCAATCTATCCTCGAATGGATAATCTATTACACGCTTAGTATAAAGACAGGAGAGAGTTTTAGATAAGTGCCTTATCGCCCAAACATCACGCAAGACGTGACAGAAAGTTTTGTTAAATTACGTTTGGAATTATACCGGGTTTTCTTTCTCCGTTCGTATTCTTCTTCTTTCCCGTAATGAAACTTGCCTGTTCTAGTCGTCACTGATGACCTGGGTATCCTTTCACGAAGCTGCCTTATCCACTAAGAGACCACAGCGCTCTCTTTCCAGTGGATTACCTATCGGCAACGAGAGCGCTATGGTCTCTTAGTGGATAAGAGAGCTTCGTGTAAGAACCCCTGTAGCGTAATTAGCTTGTGTTGTGCTTGCGATCGATTAAGTTAACTTAGCAGCTACTTCTTTAGACAAAGTCCACTAATACCCTTAGCCCACACCTTCATCTGGGTCATGTCAGGCAAGGGGTAATTGCCAAATCTTCTATCGAATACTACAGTGTTATTTGTCCTGCAATCAGTTTCCAGAACCTTGGAAGCGTTTCTTCTTAACTACAGACTTCCTGAAATAGAACAAAACTCAATAGTTCGTCTCCAATTATTTCGTTAGACATGTTCATGTAAGCCTAGATTATGTTATACATTAATTTTGTTAGCATTAAGCTATCCGAGAATGGAAAAGTTTGTTCTGATTTCAATTTTCGTGAAACTTCCATTGTCTTTGACTTTATATTTTCACAAGATCGTCTAATTTTATGATTAAAATAGTCCACGCTCACTTTATGTATTGCATATACCCAGCGAAATGTGCGTGTTGGGTTGCAAACAGATTAATACTTTCGACGTGTATATAGAAAGCAATGCATTGCAATACTGAAATGTGGTTGTGTCCTTTTACATTTTGAAGACGTCTACTGACATGACCATAACCCCTCATCAGTGCATGTAATTAAAAGGTAGTTTCTCATCACGTGGGCCTCCTCCTTTTTAAAAAGAGGTTGTCCGTCAAACCCTATGGAATACATACGCAACACGTGTCATTAGATGTAATACATCGCAACGCTTTCCTCCGATAATCGAATGCAATACTAGCATATGAAGACATTACATGCTTATAGGATACTTTGTGATTCAGGGCAGCGAGACTATGCTGCAACAAACTTGTCTGGATTACTATTGGGCAGTTGGATAGACTGGTAATCAATATATATCTTTAATGAATATTTGTATAACACGTCACATGAACTTACGAACTAACTCCATATATACCATTCATGTATCGTTTCCTGTAGCTTCCCTACCGATGGGTAGAACCTTGAGCTTCGCTTTACACTATTTCTACCTATCCTGAAATACAATACTTTTCTCCGCCTAGCAAATGGTACCCGTGTGTCTTCCCGTGTCTATTTATAAAACTAAACTACGTGCCGAGCGATATACGACTCTCGTACCACTACGAATTAGAACGTTTTGTGTAAATTAATTCTAGTAACAATAGTATTATTACTAGTTTGCATTAAAAAAATATATATATATTTATTCAAAACTTCCGGGAACAATGAACAGTCAACTTGATGTCTATGTGAACTTGTATTGCTTTATAATATTACATAATTTGGTAAAATAGAAAATAGTATTTATTGTGGAAGGGAAATACTCGGCAATAATCAATGTAAGTCTTCCGGTTATCTCTGTCTAGCCATTGCAATAAGTTTCTCTCGTTTACATATTATATATGCTGATGCTTTTTTCGGGCTGAGTAACAAAAAGGTTCTGTTCTATACTGTTATACTACGTTCGCAGAGATGATACAGTCACGATTAATGCATTTCTATAAGTAACGACCACGGAAGTGAATTAATACTACTAGCCTAGTACATGCATGTTCTAGTCCTTATCAACAACAGCGTTTCATCAATTTTTCCAAAAATGTCAAAATCGTTTAAAAATCGAAAAATATGATACGGTAACGTCGTCGACTAGGACTAATGTATGTTCCACCGTTGCCATATTAAAGATTTCTAGAATTGGATTCCTTTCTCGTCCATTCATTAATCAAAGCACTTGACTCCGATTTACTTGCTAAATGACATATTGGTATTCCATTGGCCAGGTTGCTGTGGGCATCAGGGCACCATAGCTGCGTTGAGCTTCCGCTGTTTAGTATGCGAATATCATCACAATTTACAAAGTGACCTTTCATGCAGCTATTCGTAGGCGGGCGATGTTTATGGAATGTTGTTCAGCCAGATGGTTCCAATCTGAGTTCACTCAATCACCATTCAGCCAAACTTTTATTCAGATATCTCCGCGGATTTACAAATAAACCAAGCGAAAAAGATTTGGACCGCAAAACTGTCAAGATCTTTTTAGTCGGCACGAGTCTGGTTTGAGACATGTCACATCTGAAAGCATTAATCAATGAGTATTCACATCAATGGCGACAGTTGGATTGCACTCTTTGCTAATTCCACCGACAGGGTTGGCGATGAGATCCCTACTCGTGTCCCTTATTCAAACATCGGCACGGCGATAAGGAGAATTGGGGACGTTCAGGAGGGTGTAGGGGGAAACACACTCCACAGAAAGGATCCGACCCCAACCCACTCAAGAGTGAGATCAAGACGGCAGAAAAACATGTTCCGGGAATTCGGAATTACACCTCCTCGATTCTAGCCAATTTCTTCCGAGTGGAAACTCGTTTTCTCCGGTGGTGCATATGCTGTATAGCTCGTATTTCGAGATAAACTCTAAATTCTTTTCACATAGCTGATTTTGATTTGAAAGTAAATTGATTATGATTGTGGATATTGGTTTTCCGGTAAAATTATATTCAGGGAAATATGGTCATAAAATGTCTCCGACACAACTTCGATTGTTTTTATGAGTAGTTATCAAAGATTGTGGTTATTAACTTGATATTTAATGTCTTTTTCAATCTGGTACTCTGTGTTAGTGTTATGGGTGCAATGAAAGAAAACAGATGTCAGCCATATCCACGTCTCCAATAGCTATTTTCCACACCTAGTCACTGGTACAGACCTTAATGTAGTTAATGGTAAGGCAGTTCCGTAAATATCTAGATGCATTACTGTACTATATACTTAACAGTGAAAGACTGAAATTTCTCACTCTAAGTAAAGTGATATCGTCACTGCAGTGGCGAGACCAACTTCTGGTACATGATGACGATGACCATTTGGATATCCAACCGACTTCACGTGACCACATATAGACGTTTGGACGCTAAATAGGAGAGAGAGAGAGAGAGAGAGAGAGAGAGAGAGATAGAGAGAGAGAGAGAGAGAGAGATAGAAATAGAGAGTAGAGAGGTGAGAGAGAGGGTTAGAGAAGGGGGTAGAGGGAGAGGTTTCATACATTGCACATAGGTTTGTTTACGTTTATACCTCGATGAACGTAAAACAAATGTCAGTCAATCCTTAACTAGCGCTACTATGCTGCTGCAGAATACATCTATGACATTAGCATAGGAGTTATCAATCTATTCCCACATCCAATATGAATAAGACAGTCGGAGTGTTCAACATCACACTGAGGAAAAGCTTCACTAGGACAGACCTCCACAGATCACACAAGATGTATGAATACACAGGAAGTTCAGTATTATATGTTTTTAACGTTTATATACTGTCCATGAGGCGTGGGACTTTGGCTTTGTCCTTCTTCTCCTGGACAACTGGACGGCGGGGACATCACTTGTGAGGTAAATAATAGCAACGCCTTCGGAGTGTACACTATTACCCTCGTCCTCAGAATTCACAGCATTGTCATAGACAGCATTAACAGCTAGTGTGGTGTCACTATTGGTGTCAGAGACCGAATTCTGAAAGTCTAAGCCTTGATGCATGTTTTGTGAAGGATTGCCTGTCTCTTCTGTTCTGGGTAATACTTGAGCTGGCTGAGTTGTTTCATCAGAACGTCGCGTGATGTCATGATTTGTGGTGTCAGACACCAAATTCCCAAAGTTCAAACCCTGGTACGTACTTTGTGAAGCATTGCCCGAGTCCGATGTCATGGTTGATTCCGGCGGGGACATCACTGCTGTAAGGTAAGTATTACTCACGCCTCCAGGATGGACATTCTTACCCTCGTCCTCAGAATTCACAGCATCACCACTTAGTGTGGTGTAACACTGACTCTTCGTGTCAGACGCCGGATTCTCAAAGTCTAAGCCTTGGTACATGTTCTGTGAAGGGTTGACTGTGTCTCCAGTCCTGGCTTGTAATGCTTGATGTGGCTGAGAATGTAGTATGGCATAGTCATTATTAGTGTCAGATGCAGAATTCTCAAAGTCTAAGCCTTGGTACATGTTCTGTGAAGGATTGCCTGTCTCTTCTGTCCTGGGTAGTGGTGATTGAGGTGGTTGAGTAGTTTCCTCAGAAAGTTGTGTAATGTCATGGTTGGTGGTGTCAGACGCCGAATTACCAACGTCCAAACCTTGGTGTGAAGTATTGCCCGAGTCTGAGATAATGGTTAATGATGCTTGTGGTGTCATGCGTGTCCTAGTTGAATCTGCAGAACGTATCCTGAAACGGAAGTTTGAATAATCATATTTAACATGATGCGTGCACTCGAAAGAAATGAGTATCGGCATAAATATAACTGTCATGACCTTTCTTGCTATTCATGAACATGCCAACATATAGACTCATTCTCACGAAAATAGGACAATTGCTGTCATCGATGTTTCGGTAGTTATACCTGACACTATGCAACCGAAAATCAGCAAGTTTTGTAATTCTTAAACAGAGGTATCTAGATTGTTGGGTTTCATGTGTGATTATTGTTCTTACACAGCTCTTGACATGTCCAATATGGTCAAAATGGCGTGTCATCGACATTTTTAAGCATATGCAAAGCCATATGTTGTCTATTTTAAGAATCAGAATTGCACTGAAATTCCTGACATTCAATACACTCTAGGATGATTTAAAATAATAAAACCTATCCTGTATAAAAACTCAGTACGTTATTTTCCCACACGACCAATAGACCGTGTCATAAAAATCGAGTAATTTACGAGTCCAATATTTTGACATATAGAACATGGTTAAAAAGGGTGGAAATGTTTTTTTAGCGAGCGTGATTTTTTATTTATAATTTACCATTTACGTGACAACGTCTGTATCCATTGTTATCCAAAATATTAGACGATTCTAGCAATTTGATTGGTTGAGAGGAGTGCTGTGAAAAGTGTTACACCCCGGTTTGGCTACTAGTAACAGTTCGATTATGACGTCATGGCAAAGACTCTCGACTTGCACGTTAGAAAGGTATTTCGGCATGAATATTAACAAATTCATTGCTCTAAATGTGTAGAACTATTACGATTTTGGATAAATTCGTTACCAGCGTGATTTCCGGGGTGTACAGGTTTTTACAAACTTCAATTTCTCGTAGGCCACCTCGACCTTCGGTCTCGGGGCCTACAAGAAATTTCAGCTTGTAATATCAATGAACTTTACAAAAGTGAGAAAAATTGGGACATTGATCTTTATATACTTAATATGTTCTCCCTACCACACCTGTCAATCACATCACATTCCTTCAGGTAGAAGTTGCAGTCAAACCATACCACAACAAAGACATTAATGAGTAATTAATACCGGACCCTGGGTAATTCAGACTGGACTACAGAACAGTAGCCAGCTGACCAGCCAACCACTAACACACAGTGACGATTTACCGACCCAAGCAATACAGAATCTCGGCCACACCGAGACAGTGCTTCCTGCTCACTTATCATCCGTTGACAGCTCGAAACGACTGCACTCCAGGTTTTATGGTCACGCCTTACTTTGACTGCAGATCAGCGGTGACGGGAGCTTTAAAAGTGGAAGCTAGAGACCTGATCCTACAGAGAAGTGTGGCTTTAAAAACTGCGTACAATATCTGTCTGGTTTTGTCACAACAAAGTTTGCAAGACGAATGTGACACGCATGGATTATGAGGAGTATTATGAAGATCAAGTTGCGTATTTGATGCTGAGTTCCTGACTCTGGAGACATAAGAGTTCTAAAGAAGAGTTAGTGACATAATGGAAGCGATCCGTTGATAAAGTTGTTATTCTGTGGCAATTGCTGAGGCAAAGCTGGAGCATTCATGAGCCAATCAATAAAGGGTTAGTCTCTGGACTGTGATTCATGTTAAGCAGAAAATTAATGTTGTAACTCTATCTGTACCATCTGCTACCTGTAGAAAAACATCCTTGTCGAGAGAAAACCATCTGTAACTGGAGAATATACCTCCTTTATCTGGAGAATACCATCTGAATCTGAAAAATACCATCTGCTACCTGTAGAAAAGCATCTTTATCAAGAGAAAACCATCTGTAACTGGAGAATATACCACCTTTATCTGGAGAACACCATCTGAATCCGACAAATACCATCTGAATCCGAAAAATAACATCTGCACTTGAATACCATCTCTACCCAGAGAACACCAGCTCTACCTGGGAAATACCATTTATACTTCAGAGAATACTATCAGTATCTGGAAAATACCAGATCTACCTAGAAAATACCATCTGTTCCTGGAAAATACCATCTGCATGTGAAGAGAAGCATTTGTACATGGAGAATACGTCCAGGAGAAAGCATTTCTACTCTGATTGCTTCTCTATCTGAATAACACCAGATATTTACTACCAGGGTAGGTTCAAATTTAATCTTTTGATTTATAAAATAATTTCCCTGTATTTATTACAAGATGTAACAATTCGTAACCAGTTTATGATGAAAGATTATACATTTTGTAATTTACTAGTATTTTATTTTAGGGGATGATGTGTTGGATTTGACATCCATGATCTAATCATCAATATTTACGATGTTGAGGATGTCGAACTTAGATTACCTGGTATATACTTTAATTCTGACTTGAGAATTATGCTAAATGTCAACTACTATAACCTTTCACAATATGTGTAAGAACCACCTCTTTACCTTTGATGTCATTCATGTAAATGATAGTTTTCTGACATTGTTGGGACATGTCATGGATAACTTCATGGATATTGATGCCCACATTATCAGTATCTTCTAAAGAACGTTTATTTTGCCTCCAGGGCTAATCACAGGTTTTAGGTAAGCTTTAAGTTGCCTCCAGCATGTTATTAATAATGTGATAATTACACTTGTCCAAAAAACATTCTATATTTTCAAATACGACATCTTGTTGGTATTAAATAGATGGATGTATGCTCACATGCTTTCATCTCCTGATGTATTTTTTTTGTGTGTTATGAATGTGAGTATGAAACAATAATGTGGTGTATAATTATTCAGTAGTGGATTGTTAATCATTAATCAAGTTTGTGTGTCATTCTTTGATTGTAAAGGCATTTGGCTTGCATTTGCCTAGGTGGGTGTATATACTGAACCAAATAAGAAACTTGGCATGGATATAATTATTTATGTCACGATCAAACTGTATTTGATGGGTTTATAGAATGCACAATTGGAATACATGCTTAGCCTTTACACCCTCTGGGATATATCTAGATTTAGTCTTTGGATCCAATTTTCATTGTTTTTTTACCCCCAGACAAGATATTAGAAAAGCTTTGGCCATGAGATTACTAAGTTCATCATGAAATCGTACTCAAAAACATTTTGTAATTTCGGGGCCTAATTGGAATAAATGCGATAGTTTGACTAAGAATAATAATTATTTGTTTTTGAGTTGCACTAAGCCTGCAAGTTGATGAAAATATGTTATAGAAACTGAAGTTACTGTTTCTCTTCTCATTTGTCAAGTTGGATGTGGGTTCGGTTAGGAACTGATCAGCAAGGCTAGGAGTCAATAACTATAAATATGTTTTATTAATTTTGGTGGGCGCATTAACATTACCAGTCTATCTTTGCTCCGATGAAATTGTTATATTTTACCTAATATTCTCCATGGTATGACAATTAATTAACCAAGAACCACATGGCATTTGGAGATAAGTGGATTAACAGCTAGTATGTCTATGGAAAATGAGTACCATATTCATTATAGTTTTAACTTACACAATGCAAAGTCAACTTTGCTCTACTATAAGTTCATATTACAATCGAGGCATTCTTTGTTCTAAACAAAGTCTATGGTTACTGGGTGGTATTAGTGTTGTAATATGAATAAAACATTTATTGTTGTGGTCCAATTCAGTTTAAAAGGGTCCGCCTAGTGGCACTTACTATTGTATCACAGTTGGTTTCCAATTTATATTGTACCTATAAAACAACAATTTGGTGAATCAAAATAGTTATCATCATTCTTAAAAATTAATATACACCTATGATAGGCTAGTAGACCTACAGAGGTCTCCATAGGTCTACGGACTTAACCCTCCCCAAGCTAAAGGCACCTGGAGGTGTCTTAAAGAGCAGTGCCCGTGCCTAATCAAGCAGAAAGAGAGTAAAGTGAGACTACTTAAGAGGATTACTTTTCACGAGCTGCAGTTTTCAGTTAACATTGGAACTGTTTGTTTCAAGAAATTGGGCAACTGGTTTACATGAGTAACATGGTTTCTTCTGTCAAATTGACATCAGAGAGAGAGAGAGAGAGAGAGAGAGAGAGAGAGAGAGAGAGAGAGAGAGAGAGAGAGAGAGAGAGAGAGAG
>JAUTBQ010178930.1:0-11143 GCA_032361185.1 Lepetodrilus ovalis
CTATCAAGCAAAAACTACATCTACTGAAATGTAATTTCTTAAATTTTACTAAATTTGAGAGAATATTCCATACTAAGTTATAAGGGATTATTTTCAGAAGTCACTAATTCATAGTGTGTTTTTGATATAATGGAATTAACTGGCGGATTTGTATCATTGCATACATTTTATTAGTCCGTATTTTATGTATTTTAACGAGTTTCACCAAGTCTCTAGAGTTAAGTACCTATATTTTCGAACTCAGTTTACAGAAACCCAGCCTCTTGGTACAGCAAACTATATTATAGTAAGCAGGCAAACTGCTTTCCATAATACTGTTTAAGGTTAAACTCGCGTTTTAGAACAAAACCTGATGATCTCTGTCTGCCATAGGAGCTGTACAGTCAGCAGTACACCAAGGTGGGCGTGATGTTCGCGTCCATCCCAAACTTCTCAGACTTCTACATGGAGCTAGACGCCAACAATCAAGGGGTGGAGTGTCTCCGCGTCCTCAACGAGATCATCGCAGACTTTGATGAGGTACGTGCCAAGAACTGACCGTACTTCCCCACACAAACCATAGCTTCACGTAGTTTAGTTAGCATGCAATACGACGTGGAAAGGTAATACAGCTTTATCTTATCGTGTCTATAGAGCCAAGAACACGGGTCCATATTTTATGGGATTCCTTTGATTTCAGCTGCTGAACGAGCCTTTGTTCCGGCCAATGGACAAGATCAAGACAATCGGTAGCACGTACATGTCAGCTATAGGCCTGATGCCTGAACATTTAATACAGGTAAATCACATATAACTAGTGGCGAGCCAACCGATCCCGATTTCTATTCAATAGGGCTGTTCGTTTTGCATTCGGCTGAGCCGAACCAGCAGCCGGTTGACCCCGGTGACCCGGCAAACCCGCTCGATTTGCCCTATTTCTTACCCATAATTCAACGTTCTGAGCCGCCGGCACGAGCCGCTTTCCCGCTTTCGGGGGAGCGGCAAGACGGGCAAGACCGGCAAGCAACAGACGGGAAATTAAAAAATGGCGGTATAATGGTGAATTTGTAAGAAATGCATTGACTACTCTTCAATGTCGCCAAGCGCCATTCTATATTATCATTAGAATTTACGTTTTATGTCAGTGCAAATATGCTATAAGAGCTGCAGTATACTAGTATTATGCATATATAGTACGATACATTGACATATTGTTCTTGTTTTGCATTATCGCTATCACCAGCTAGAATGGTCGCCTTGTTGTTTATGTGGTAACCGAGCCGGTCCGCTCAATTTGTACAGTAAGCAAGGAACTAAGCTCTGACGTCACTTTGGGGTCATGTATATTTGCCGGGTTATAAGGCAAAACGAACAGCCCTAATGACTTAATGTTCCGCTTTCACGTGAGTTCGCCCAGTACTATCCGTGCGTACTACACTAATATTGTAAGCTAATACTGTGGTGTATATGTTATTGCATTGTGCAACATGCCAAGTTTGTTTTACTGAAGCATTATACAACATTCCAAGTTTGTTTTTATGTTTCAGGACAATCCCATATCTATGACACACTCCATGACGGTGCTGGCTGAGTTTGTATTTGGAATGAAAAACAAACTCAGAAACATCAATGAAAACTCTTTCAACAATTTTGTTCTTAAAGTTGGTAAGTTAGTGTGAGATGTCATCGTCTTCATTTGTCTCGCTACAAGTATGATGAGCAATAAATCATTTACTAATACCAACGAATTGGACCCACGAGGCTCATGTCTACTCAGCAATCGTAAATCCAGATTTAAGAATTTGTGAGGGAGGAGCTGTGTGGGCAATCAATGTCACCTGATGTTACCTTTCATACTCTGTTATTATCACAGCATGGGTAGAGAACTGTAGTTAACTCACGTTCAGATTCCAATGCGAGAATTCCCGCACATCGACTATTGTTGATCACAAGATATTTGACAACCTTGAAGTATAAGCTAGAACCTGCACGTGGACACAATGACTTGTAGAGCGGAGCCAGTACCAAACAGGGGTATTACCTGACAGACTATATGTAACCGTAACTCCGTTGGGTGTTTTTTAATTGGACTTAGAACACTCTGGTCCTCAGCCGAGTTATAATTTTTTAATTGTTGGATGACTTTCTTTGACACCGCCCTATTGCTAACCCCCAGAATATGTTTGATACTGCTGACCATCACCTTTTATCACCTCTATATTTTCGTCTCACCCAAATATATACAGTATGTAAAAGTATCGTGGCCATTCTTAATAATAATTAGAGACGGTTAGGACGGTATACATGTTAATTACCAATTAACTCTATATACATAACATAATATAAATAATAAGTAGTATTGCAACCTTATATCTACAAAGAGACATATAAGCGCTACGTTGCATATTGCACACTGGAAATACAAAACTGTTAGATAAAAAAAACCACAATATACAACACGTGTCTTATTTATACATACAAGATAGCTAATGTTTTTATTGTTGGATGGCATCTTGGACACCGCCCTATTGCTAACCCCTAGAATGTGATTGATACCTTCACTTTTTTTTATCATCTTAATGCGCATTGAGTGTGAACGCGCCAGGCCGGTTTGAGATCGCTCTCAGTTCGGTTTGATTTTCTAATGTGAACGGCTAAAGCGGGACTGGTCTAGCCAATGCGAATTTCCGAATGCACATTCGGGAATTCGGCTTCGGACCGACCTAGATTGGAATGCACATGTAGAAGTGTATTCCCAAAGATTTTCTTCACTAGAGGTGGGTCAGATGTTTTCAGTTCTAAGACACACAACTTGTCATAGCTGTTAGCGTTCATATGTTAGTGTTCCTACGTATTTCTCCTTCAGGCATGAGCCTTGGCCCTGTGGTAGCCGGGGTGATTGGAGCCAGAAAGCCGCAGTATGACATCTGGGGAAATACGGTGAACGTGGCGAGCCGCATGGAGAGTACAGGGCGATACGACTACATACAGGTAGGACAGCCACATAGAAGTATCTCAGCTATTATCTGAAATAGAGGATTCATTTTCTCCGGACATGTATAAGAAATTGTCATTGTTTAGCGCAGAAGAATATTTTATTGTTGAAGATACTCTACCAGTGCATTTAGTGTACATACGTGTTGGCGATAGTTCTTGGAAATTAAATTTAACTTTTTGACTTTCCACAAAACGTAAATAATAAAATTTGATTAAGATACATTCGCTGTTGATGTATCGTCTATGTATGTTGCAAATCTTTATTCATTTACACCCCATATACTATATACCTCTTGAGCTCCGTGTGACAATCTATAGTCATTCAATGTAAGATAGAACTCTGGAAGTTTGATGAGCTTTAATATATCGGTAATGTACAACTACCTGATCCTGATTGGCTTATGCATGAGGTGTATCATCATTCTCATCTTCTTCAGGTGACGGAGGAGGTGTATACATCACTGAAGGATGTCTACGAGTTCCGGTGTCGTGGGAAGATCAGCGTCAAGGGGAAGGGCGAGATGATCACCTACTTCCTCATCAGCCGGAAGTCCGGAGGTTACTTTCCAGATCATCCTTCTCCCATGTCGCCTGATAGTCCGCGGTTTCCTAGACCTTCCTCACGAGAATCTCGGGAGAGTATGTCAATGGCGAGATACGGCAGTGGCAACAACATCCGGGACTCAAAGCTTGGATCTCTCAATTCTCAAGGACGTGGCGGGAAAGGATATGGTGCTATTAGTTTAGAACGGCAATCGAGCCTAGATTCCCAGAGAGGTAATATGCCGACACCACCAGGCAGCTTGAACAAGAACTCCAGAAGAAAAAGTACCAACGATAGTCCTAGAAACGCGTTGCGAAAGTTAAGTAATTCTTCTGTGACAAACTGTTTGTCTGGTGAGCTAAGTTCTCAAGGACGAGTTGACTCGCCAGAACTCCCAGCCATACACTACATTAATGTGAAGATGCAAGGAAAGACGGATTGGACAAAATGCAATATGCTACAAAATGCAATGTTTGATAGTCTCAAAGAAAGTAGCAATGAGAACACAATATACAGAAATGTGCCTTCCCACTGTACGAGTCCAACTGACTCAACGACAACAAGCCCTACCAATGTCCGGAGCCAAAGTCAACAAACGCAAACTCTTCAAGCCCAGGTCTCAACCCAGCCCGTGAAGCGGCTAGCTCACGATATTGCCAGCAAACCTCCAAGTGGCAACTCCATGTCTCTTTACGCTCGCCCTACGCCACTGGTTTTTGCTGGTGTAGCACCCGTCATGAAGCATCCACCTAGAATACCAACTCCAGAACAATCTATTCCAGAGGACACCAACGTCAGAAATAGCATGTCTTCATTTCAAGACAAGGACATTCCGGGTAAGGATATTATACCTATGAGTAGTCTCATCAAGGAACTAGGTCAAGTTGTCTCTCCGTCTCATCCAAACAAGCCCTTCCTTAAGCACGTGAGAGCGGTACCTGCCCCTGCTGTTATTGAGCAGGACGAGGAGAAGTTTGTCACTGCTGTGTACAGGGAACCAATCGACCGGTCAGCATCCTCATCCCAAAAGAGCAATGCTTCTTCTGACAGAAATTCCATAAATGGCGAGAAGAAGTCACCTCCAAAACCACTACCAAAACCAGAAATTCGCCGTTCTTCTTCCGGATCAAGAGAGAGTAACTCTTCCGGTTCAACACTGACCCCAACCTCCGCGCTCGTAGTCAGTGTTGATGGGAAGACAATGTCTCTCCTTCCTCCAAGCCCAGAGAGCCCGTCACTAGCCATCAGGAGAGTTCCATCAGGGGGAGAGAATCATAAACTCACCGCTATCTCGTCAGGAGACCCCGAGCAGGAGAGGTCTCCACGGTTGCCAAAGGCTCACTCTTTCCCTTCACCAGGACATGCCCGGAAGCTCCTAGGTAACTATTCAGACGACGATAGAGATTCGATTAGTTCCAGACCCTTGAGTGAAAACTCGTCTATTGTCCTCTTGCAGCCAATTGAACTGAAACCTTCAAGGCCCGCGTTCATCAGACAGATCTCTGTCCCAGACGGCAAATACTATGATATCGACATGCATTATTTTGATATTCCTTATCGCAGTCTTGACAGACCTATCTCCCGATCAAGTGACACAATAAACAGTATTCCCAGGTGCCCGCCGACCCCTAAGTTCCCAGTGTGTTCTGCGTCATCCTCATTGACTCAGCTCCTGCAGGAGTTGACTGGCGAGTCACACTGCCAGCACGACGGGCTGCCCTCTCCTAAACTCAAAGCCAGCAGTCCTAGAGTAGGCCGAGCTGCTCGGATCAAGGAGGCTTACAAGATGAGCCGAATACCAAGGCCAAAGTCCATCGCCAAAAACGGACCTGCGAAATTTGACAATGAGGACTGTAAGCACAATGACCTTCAGAAAGCGATTCCAGTTCAGAATAATAGGTTTTCTGTGAACCCGTTCCAGGTGAAACGACGTCAGGCGCATACCCTCCCACCTCGTCACTGTCGCAGCCTGGACTACATCCCCAGCGACAGGGAAGACTACGCCTCTGCGATCTCGTCCAACGCGTCGTCAACGTGTGGCAGTCCTAAAATAAAACACTCCTATCTTATTCCTCTGATATTCGGCAAGCAACCAGCCACCCTCTACAATATCAGCGTGTCGTCTTTAGCCAGCAGTAGTGAGATGTCTCGGAGTGACCCCGCCGTGAACTTTGATTCTGGGTCAGCGGCGTATGAATCTGAATATGACAACTACAGACCGGGCATGGCGAGTGATGAGGACTACTTCCTGCCAGATACGGTCAGCGACGTGGACATAGACATGTTTGACGATATCAACATAGATAACGTGACCGTCAGTGATTCATACAGCCTGGAGATGCCATTGCGGAAGATGCACAAGAAAGTGACTGAAGTATGATGATAATCCTTCATAGGATAATTACGCGCAAGAACGTGAAGAAGTCTGATGAACGTCCTTAGGACAGCGCGTTACCGCAGCAACATATAGTGGGGCGTAGTCATGGCAACAGAGTACCAGACACACGCTACCGATATGTCGCAGCTAATATTTGCAGCTGGCATGCGGAGATAGCCAATGTATGCGTATTTCAGCTGTATGACCGTCTCATAGGAACACCAATACAATCCAGTGTGACAAATTAACACCTGATAGCCAGTGTGAATAATAGCTATAGGTGTGTCCATGAGTGTAATGAACTACCAGTCGCAGACCAAGGCAGGTCGCCCAGGCACCTCCTATGGATAGACCTACTGCACGGCGGAGACTCGCTATGCGCGTACTGCATATGTACGCTTAGTGGTGTCAGTGGTCGTGTCACGGGCGTTACCTAAGACGAATGGGCTTCCAAGGCAATAGTGGATGCAACACTGTGCTTCGCTTGTTTATCGCAGTCTTTCTACAAACCAGTGTCTTCGCAGTAGTGTACTTACTGTCGTATGGTCGTCGCCGGGCCACTTTCTATATACACATTCTCATGTACTCATACACATATCTCGTCATTCTGCATGAACTTGTCAAGTCTACTTTGATGACATTTACATTCTCATCGGTCAGAATAAGAAATTTTCATCGGTCAGAATAAGAAATACGATTGAAAATTGTTTAACATTTACGCGAAAAAAAACATGACATGAATGTGTTTAGGAATATAGAAAGAAGCAAGTAATATGTACAACTGTGACGTTATAGAGTAGTCCTCTGTTAATTAAATAGGACTGGCACTTGCTTCAGCTCGCCAAAGTGTGCTTACATCCAGATGTGAAGTGTAATGCATAATGCACCAGGCTTGTCATGCAACCCTTGTGATATTTCCCGATACCGTCACGTGTTCATACTCTCGTGTTTGTACATTCATGTACTCGTATTGCCTTGTAAATACACGGCCAACCTATATATGTCAAACACACGCGAGTATCCATAGTCTCTAGCCATTGCAGTGCTAGACGTGAACGTTACTGTGACAGAGTTCCCCGTCCATGCTGACCGCAGTCCTAGCTGTCCTACATACTGTCCTAGCTGTCCTACATACTGTCCTAGCTGTCCTACACTGTCCTAGCTGTCCTACATACTGTCCTACACTGTCCTAGCTGTCCTACACACTGTCCTATTCTCCTCCAACTGCATGAACAACATCGCCATTCTATAGCTAATGCTCTACATCTGCTAGACAACCAAATATATATGCATGTGTTTATCCCTGCTCATGCAATGACTCTAACTAGCGTACCTCACATTAGAAGCTCTCGTCTTACCATTGCCCACCAATACATTCTATCTAAGCAATGCCAACTGGCCAGCCCGTTTGGTCTCAGTACTGCCGTATCGTACAGGGATTAACATGGTGACTAGTAAATGTTCCAGTAACTATAGGTGTGTCACATCTTAGTCAGTATTGTTCCCAGTATGATTCCACATGAAGTATATTAATTCCTACATCAATGGAATTTATCCAAAACATTTCTCTAAAATCCCGCAAGAGATTCTTACAGCATGTCCAAATACGAAATAAAATACTCGATGGTTCTTTCCTTCTCTCTAGCTGCGCAATGTCTTCCCCTGCCAACTTGTTAGTGTAGATTGCTCCCTGGCGAGTGTGGAGAGTGCGTACTGTCCCATTATGCCAGGAATAAACTGAAACTAAGTATTAATGTACTTAGCATACCAAGAAAATAATAATACTTCGCCATATCTTGAACTTGTGTCAAATTCAATGTCGTAGAATAAATGTTGTTAAAGGTTGAAGAAATTAAGCATGGGAAAATCTCTTTATTATACTGCATGTTTACATTTCTTCTGGACTATTTCAAAATACCAACATTGCTTCTTATTACAAGACATAAAACACCAATAGATACTGTTTCATACTGTGTTAGACCATTATTGAAAATTACAACTGTCAAACTTGCATGGTTAAAATAAAATGCTTGAACATTATCTGTTGTTTTCCCACTCTCTACTTTTATATTTGTGAAACTTTTAGAAATAATCTATGCAGTCATGATCAAATATTGCTTTACAATCACCGATGCATGACTACTGCATAACTATACATGACTACGGCATAACTATACATGACTGCGGCATAACTATACATGACTACTGCAGAACTATACATGACTACAGCAGAACTATACATGACTACAGCAGAACTATACATGACTACGGCATAACTATACATGACTACGGCAGAACTATACATGACTACTGCAGAACTATACATGACTACGGCAGAACTATACATGACTACGGCAGAACTATACATGACTACGGCAGAACTATACATGACTGCGGCATAACTATACATGACTACGGCAGAACTATACATGACTACTGCAGAACTATACATGACTACAGCAGAACTATACCTGACTACGGCAGAACTATACATGACTACGGCAGAACTATACATGACTACGGCATAAATATACATGACTACGGCATAACTATACACAACTATACATTTAGAACAATGTGTGCTGGAACAGTGCAGTAGTACTGACCAACCAAACGAACAGACCCTCAACTGAACCAGAACCAAATACAGCTACATGTAGATCAAGCACAGCTATTCAGAACCTAGCTAACTCAAGCATACTAAGTAGTTAGATTATCCAAACCTTTCTAATCCAACCACAATTAATTAACATTCGTTATTTAGTGTGTTTCAGTGTGATCGGTTATCGTCGAGATGAGTAAAATATAGAAATCCTAATTCATTCAATGTCGGTTTTAATTAGGTCATTGATGTATAATAATAAAGAAAATACCACGTGATTTATTTTAGTTGTATCAAACTTGGTTTAGTTTGTTGCTATATAGAATTGAATGTATTTGTCATAATTTGTAAGGATGTCTATTTCCTAATATTCTCCTCCACACTATACTTGACTACCCGGACATAGATATCTCGACATAAAGGTTTGACATTCACGGTCGCGGCCATACACCATTATTTGGCGGATACTTGGTGAAATATCAGTGGTAACTTTGATAATCTAAGTACTTGGTATCTTATTTATATTTCCAAAGCGAATGTTTATCACCACCAAATGTCCGTTGATAGTTTGGATTACAACAAACTCGAATCCTAACTTCATGTTTACTAAACATCTTTCTTACACCCACTATAAAACAACCCGACACACGACCAAAGTAAAACCACTCATCTTACAATAACATAACTATAAAACAATACGTCTTCCAATCACTGTAAGACGGGTAAAATAAATGAGCTTTAATTAGTAGGTGGCGAATTGTCTGTGCGTCTGTGCGTCACACACTCCACTTGTAAGACAATGCACCACGTGACACTACTATTTAGAGACCACGTGATCTCGTTTGTCAGATTAGTAGGCTTATTCATGACATAGTTAACATATCTACACAGTATTCGAACAATTTTGTACTGAATAACACATGTGTGTCCATTAATCTGTGTTTTCATTGCCTTCCCCTGTCTAGGTGTGTTCCCTTTTTCCTGGGAATGTGTATAGCTTCTTATCTACACTTCATTTAAGTTTATGATTATCAATAAATCTTTCCCACGTCATAAACATCCATAAACTATAATGCTGCGAGTGAACGCCCTCTATATGTATTGCAAAAACAAATAGTTTTCCATAGGCCACAATGGTAGAGTTTGGATTGAAATAACATGTAGGAAGGAAATCACAATACCTGACCACACATGACATAACAGTTCATCATCTGCAGTCTGGAAAGTCACGAATAAAGGATTTCTATCGGCGTTGGATTTGTTTACGTAGACAGTAACCGGAAGTTGGTGACCGTGCGATCAGAACTCGTCTCACGTATCTGAATTTTAAAGTTAGACACCTCAGACGAATGGATCCAAGTTGTAATTATTTCTTATGCAAATTTAAAGCTGGCATGTTTTTTGAATACCATACATAATATCCACAGAATATGAAGTGCTTCAAAAATTTCAACCAATACCTGGCTTGCAGATCCACTTTCTCGGACCTCCATCGACGCATTTCATTAATTGGTAGAGTATTATATATATCTATATATCGTGTAATATCGTCTACAATAGCTATGGACAATTTATTTGAAAGTCGGCTACATCGTCTATTAGAGGATATAGTTTTACAGCCTGAGATTTCAAAGAACGTAAAAGTGTAATTCCAAAGACAAATGCTACACTAACAGGAAATTCGCCGTACTAGACTCATTCTCACGAAAGTAGGACATATGCTGTCGTCGGTGTTTCCGCAATTATACCTGTCAATATGCAACCGAAAATCAGCAGGTTTTGTAATTTATAAACAGAGGTATTCATAACGAGTAAAATGGTATATAGATTGTTGGGTTTTATGTATGAATGTATTTTTTACACAGCTCTTGAGATGTCCAATATGGTCAAAATGGCGTGTCATCGACTTTTTTAAGCATATTTACAGCCATATTAGGCATATATTGTCTATTTTAAGAATCGGAAATACACTGAAATTCCTCACATTCAATACACTCTAGGATGACTTAAAATAATAATACCTATCCTGTATCCAGTACGTTATTTTCCCACACGACCTATAGACCGAGTCCAATATTTTGACATAATATTATAGAGCATGGTTAAAAGATAAGCGAATATGATTAATTGTCATGTTACATTAAATAACATAACTTAGATATTTGTAATACAAAGTAAAACATTCAATACGCATAGTCAAAAGTTTGCGTTTTAGGGTGAACATGTTTTTTTTAGCGACCGTGGTTATTTATTTATCATTTACGGGACAACGACTGTATCCATTATTTAAGTTTCATTGTAGGCATGAATATGATCGCATACTACGAGAATGTATCATTTAAAAACTAAATAGAACTCAACAAGAACTATTAATGAGAACCAGAAATCCATCATTATGTTTACTGGTTGCAGTATGGTAATAATTTACGGGACATCATTTACGGGACATCCAACTAGACGTTTTTCGCGTCATGCGGGTTTAATTTTCTTATGTGGTGAACAATTACATAATTGTATATCACTGGATATCCGTGCGAAAGTAAATAGCATTTACCGATACGTGCGTGCATTTGTAAAGTGGACGACAACTTCCCAGTGTCCTACTTTCGTGAGAATGAGTCGAATACGCTGATGTTGTTCCTTG
>JAUTBQ010178941.1:0-11140 GCA_032361185.1 Lepetodrilus ovalis
AAAGTAGCGTTATATATTTATGGTATATTTTTTTTATATTTTTTTACTAACTGCTAACATTATATAGAAAAATAATACAAATATTAAAAAATTATGATTAAATACGTGCAAGTATGAAGTTGCCCCTTTAATGGACACACACATTTCTATATGAGACTACTTACGTTTGATTTGTCTACCCAAAAGTTATTATTTACTTTATATACTTATTCCCTAACTCAGACAGTTATCAATAATTTTATATTTTATTTGAATAAAAGGAACGTAACTAATTATCTTGCCTTTAGAACATCTAACTACTAGATCGAATTAATATCTCTGGGATTAATTGCAATTATACGTCTAGTAACGAATTTTCCGTTTTACGAAAAACAAATCTATAACGATAAACCTTGATACTATTCCAATCACATGATTGAATGAAAGTTGAATTAAATAGCTACAACAAAAAGAAAACAGCATGGAGACATAACAGAGTAGATATAACGGTTACGTTAGAAACCAAATAGGCCTGTATGTATAAATAAGTAATAAAAACATAGCTATTTTATTAATAATCATGTAAACATTCCGTTTAATACTAGTACTGTATGTCTAATGAGGATTTGCTTCTGAATAAGTAATTATTCTAGCATAGGGGGTCAGGTAAATTAAAATTAGAAAGTTGTATTGAAATTTATGAGAGAAAAAAAACAAAACATATAAGGTTGGGTAAAACGACTAAGGGATTAGGCAGCTGTCACCCATGGTCCTGAATCCATCACGGGTATAGAACACCTATATGATATTCAGGTTTATTTGCAGTCCCATTGTTTAAGTCACAAATAGTGTGGTGCCACACGACAGCGTGCACTGGACATCGCTGGATAGTGTTTTCTGTTTTGTAGCTGTGTTAATCAAGGAAGTGGACAACTACTGAGAGAACAAAGATAATAGAAGAGTAAAGAGGGAATACCCCCTGTAGGCCACATGTATAGTCAGCAATGAGTATAGTGTATCACCTAGAATTAAATATTCATCCTATTATATCTATGGTATGATGGATACGTACATATTTAGGTACAGGTATAGATTTGTCAATATCACCTATATGACCCTATTCAATTACCATTCAGTTGTGTCAGTTAACATGTATATGTAATATAGGTGTATCTATTAAAATTATTGTAAATATATTACGGATGCACACCTTTCGTCAGTGTTTAACATTCGACAGGTTTGAGAAGGTTTATGCTATTTATAGTTTACATTATTGGTGTTAAAGAGGAAAGTATTTAAGTTAATTTTCTTGAAGGTCATTTCAAGGTCAACGACAGAATTTCTGCCAACGTTTCAACATGGATCATCTTCATCTACAAAGGGTCACTGTACATAGTTCGCAGTGATAAAGTCATGGCACGATTATATTCTCAATATTGTCATGTTGATTATTTATTACGTTTATTTTGCATTTTGCATTTCAGTTAATTGAATTATATGTGTGTATGCAGTATGTGATACTATTTATTGACGCATGTCCTAATTTCCATATCATTTCAAGGAAGAACATTTTCTATCAAATTGATCCTAGGAAATCGTTAGCCGACAAACAAGTCATCACGCACTTCCGGCCAATATCTTACAACAGCCTGTGACAGGATGCTAGCGCCATTTGCAATCTTGGTATCTCCGACAACTAAATATTGTAGCCGGATATATCGAGGTCAAGATGACCGGAAACGTTACATTGTCCTCAACATGCTGTTTGAGATTGCAGCATGCATCAAAATCGATATGTATCCCTTATCAGGTTATCAGGTCATTTACCAGTTCATTAATAGAATACAATGTCTTATCAAGCTAGCTTTACACGAGTATAAAATACAAGGCAATATGGAACCTTTATTCAATTTATTTTACCAGATATTATCTTGTAATAATTCTGAACAAAGATTCTCAACGTCAAAGGGAAGACTTTTGAAAATTATAAATATAAAAAACTCTAAATAACCATGATGACACAATGGACGATACTATGTATTTTGTTCATAATCATCCTGCTATATGAAACATAATTAACACTCGGTTCAGGCAAAATGAGACCTCGTATGCTTCACTAAGATAGAAATTGATTTATTGTGGTCACACATTAGTTGCATAAATGACTCAATTCCACGTGGAACGGGTCGTCGTAGAAAAGACGGTGTACGCAACCATGCAGCTGAGTGTCGTGGAGAAGCAGAACAGTTGTAGAAGCCTGCAAGACGTTATTAAGTAGCGCTACAACTGTAGTCCAGAGTATCCTTTCACGAAGCTCTCTTATCCACTAAGAGACCATTAGCGCTCTCTTTGCCGATAGCTAATGCAATGCTAAGAGAGTGCTATATGGTCTCTTTGTAGATAAGAAAGCTTCGTGAAAGGATACCCAGTTGTAGAATGGCCTTCATATTGTAAAATCTGCTACAATTCGGAATGTGGTGGCACGAAGCTCTTGTAGTCTGCATCTATTATAATTGCAGTTGTAAGTCCCTACTGAGTCTACAAGAGCACCATGGGCCAGAATACTTTAAAATTGTCTATATTTTTTATTAAATGAGAATTGGACTGCCTTCTTTAATTACTGCACTACGATGTCTGAGGAGAATTCCGTAATTTACTACGACCTTTCTAGTACTAGAACTTAACTTAACCACTGGTGACACATCATGACGGAACAATAAATGACGTACAATAAACAGATTGTCACCTCGTCAGAAACAACATACGTACTAAACAAACTGAAAGTAAAAATAAAAAATAAAAAAAATATATATATATATATATATGTGTGTGTGTGTGTATGTGCGTGTGCGTGTGTATGTGCGTGTGTGTGTGTGTGTATGTGTGTATGAATATGCCTATATTATAGGTCCTATAGGAGGCTTGAATAACACTTTGGCCCCGGCTTCCAACCGCTAGAAGTGTCCAGCACAGTTTCGATCATTCAATATCCCTACGACAAGAAATACTAGTAGTATGTTGTAATGTGATGGTCTCTCTTGAGGTCTGAAGTACTGAAACTAAGCCTCAGTAATTGTCATCATCATCATCAGCTGTAAAAGCGGGGATTGGGTCCGATCGTGGAAAGAGGGATTGGGGTGGGGGAAGGGGAATGAGGAAGAAAATATGACAGTGACTAATTACAGACCTTAAATACAGGAATATTTATATAGATTATTTATATGCTAAATAAAGAAATATATGATTCATTATATTTGTGAATGAACAAATGCTCGAAATATGACTGCTGTATCGTGATTCCTGAGTATGTATTGTTAGGATGGGTTAAGGAATAGGATATCTCCCAGCTTCACCAAACACTCCGTGTTTTAAAATATGTATGTTTAATCTACAGAATATGTAATGCAATTAACAGAATATGTCAAATAAGCAGCATAATGTGTACAACAATCAACAGAATGGGTAAAAATAATCCACATCCTATATAAAATAAATAATCAACACAATATATGTAAAATAATCAAAAGAACATAAATTATAAACTAATCAACAGACAATGTAAAATAATCAACAGAATTCAATATGTAAACTATTCGAATGTGTACAATACACAACTGAATAATTATATAGTAAGTTGCTTTACAAAATGTGTAAACAACATTTTGCACAAATATGATAAAGGCATGTTTAGCCTTCCCCCTCCACTGGACTGTTTATGAAGTTAAATGTTATTTTGTTCCATTCGTTCCATCAAACGACAAATTTCATAATAAAATTGTATAGAGCTTTCAACGTATGCCAGCGGCGGATACAGGAAAGTGAAAAGGCTTGGGTGCAGAATTTAATGTTTTGTAGAAAGTTGTGAATGACCTTTTTAACGTTCTACTTTACGGAAGTTCATGAAGGTCATATATCTGGGCCATAGCCTATAGCCTATAGGGTTCAACTCGAGTGAGGGTGTCGTGTATTTATTATTACATTGTATTAAATTGTTTTAAATGTCAGCTTAAAAGGGGTGGGTGGGTGTGGGTGGGGAGTTACCCTACCCGCATCATCTCACCTCCCATATCCGCCCACATGTGTATTACAGATGGATAATGGTATTTCCTACTATGTTCATAATTTCCTTTCATCTAAAATATACTAAAACAAATCAAGGTCTTTCGTGAGATTTTTAGATTTCTTGAAATACAATTTAGATTGTTTATTTTCGTGTTTGATTGAATTTTTGTTTTTTAACAAGCTGTTCATGTGAACGGATAATAATTTAAAGTGGACACAGAATACATTAATTGCCGTATCGTCCCATTACCAGGGTGTCGCATTGCTTATCAGGCTCTCATCGGATATCTTTAAACTTTTTAATTGTGTAGACCGATCTCGGCGATGACCCTACGAAGAGAAGCATTACCATAAGAAAGGCTGATACTTAGTTGAAGATAAGGTGACTTGAGCATTCAAAGTATGGCCCACAGTTGGTGGTATACTTAATCTCCATCTGCTGGCACAATGACAGCCAATTTATGGGGGTGAAACTGTACCCCCGAGTGGATGTGTCCAAGTCTCGTGCCCGACACGTGCCGGGGCGCCCTTCGTCCTCGGTTCCGCTTCACTGCTTCCTGTATTAGAAACCTTAAATTCCCTGTACCCGTGGTCAAATTTTGCGTGCATTTTACTCGTTTATTTTCTTCCGTGAAGAAATAATTTTCTTTTAATTCCTTACTGCTGTTCTTTACATGTATGTGCGTCTAGTCTGAGGGCAATGGCCGGCAGGTGGCAGCACTTACCCGGCCCTGTCATTATAGTTTTGCATTACACACGCTTTGCTCTTTTGTGGTATCCCTCAGCGATATCTTTCGTGAATCATCTCCCTTGTTTTCTGACAATGGAGCAGTCAAGTGGAATGGTGTAGTGTCTAAGACCTCGTCGTAAAGAGGTGTAATGACCTCCAGACCATCTCGTATTGCTTCCAGACCCACTCGTTTTCTCCTCATCAAACGATTACTCGGCTAAGATGTTGAAGGACTCTCACCACACATCACAATAACGCATGGCAACGTGTGGGTAAACCCTCCATAATTATATTTATTGGCTATTAACTCCAATTAAATCATTGTTAAGAGAGGAGGATGAAATACCAAGTTCAGTGGATTTTGTGGGTGTGATATTGAAAATGAAGGGGCAGAATGCAGATTGTGTCTTTTTCAAGAGGACACGTATAATTTCCCGCGTGCTTCTTTGATGAATTCGAGAATTACTACTTAATGCCAGTGGCTACTTAATGCCTTATCTAGTGTTACTCACTTCTACGGATACTGAACTATTACTCCAATTCTAGCATACACATCAGGGCCATAGCCAGCCATGGGGCAGGGGTGGCAGCTGCCCCCCTAGTCGTCTTATCCCAACTATGTTATTTCTCATAAATCACGATATCACTTTGTAATTTTCATTCAACTGCCCACCTACTGCCCCCCTATGCTAAAATAGTTAGCTACGGCCCTGCATATAATGGAACAGTTGTTGATCCAAGATGTAAGAGGGGTAACACCTTCAACCAGCTAATTCAGCTGCAAATCATAAAAGAAATAATAGAAATGTGGATCTGAAACTCTGCATACTAGATTTACCCCTGTTTTACAATGCCAATGCTCCGATATGTCTAGAAGAAATATGTGGTCCAACAATCATTCAGTCCTGTCAAAGGTGTTAAAAGGAACAGTACAATCACATTTTCTTTTATTGAAAATGGCTATCAATACAAACGCAAAGGTTGCAGTAGGGAGCGACCATAACTTTGCTCTCTGTACAATGGCAAAGAGATGTTTCCAACTGCAATTGTCAACACAGACGGCACTAATCAACGACTTTGACAATAGATCGCCTTTGTAATGGTCTAAGTAAAACGAAACTGTAGTGGAAATAAAACTAATTCTGACATGGCGAACGCATGACACCTATCAGAGTCGAGTTCTGCATTACCATTACACAGACCATTAGAAGATATGTCGATTTGAGAAATGGACAATTAAATGAATACAATATCAATACGAATGAACTGAGGTGATTTTTATTGTCAATAAATCAGTCTAGTGATTATAAGAGCTTGGCAAGCTGCCAGCCCCACTTGACGATCAAATACTGCAGGTATGATGGTGCTAAAGGGTCCAACAGGTGATATGAATATAAACATCAAGCATGTGTTGCAGGTGCAAGACCACGGTTCTCCATTGTTCTGCGCGCGCATCTGCATTCGGAACACATCGTCTAAGACTCGTTACAATCCGACAGGTTAATACCAACGTATCCAGTGAATGTCATTGTCATTTCTAAGTCGTCAGAGGCCACGCGTCCCGTACGCCAGGTGATAAGAAATACTATCAGCGTTGACAATAAAAGTAAGAACATTTCATACCGGTGATATACGACGGATGACCCCTTGACCCCGTCATAAATCGCAGGTATCTCGTCCTCCACGAATGGAGGACAGTTTCGGACAATGTCCCACCCCCTCCTCACGTTTCACGCGCGGTTAGCCCGAGGGGGTGACAGCTCGCGAGATATACCACACTCCCCTCACTCGCAATATTCCAGATAGAAGAACTCCGCCTTTGTTGGCTGCAATGTTATTTCGTGTAGAGACTTTGTTTACCTGTGTTCTTAATAGGCTGAGACTCGAGCACCGTCACATTCTTGGAGTGCAAGATCAAAAATGAAGGGCATGTTACGGATATTATCAGGCTAATTGCTCGCGGCGTTTGTCATGTATACCAAACACATTGTACGAAGACACATTGTTGAGGTAATTGGTCTTGATAAGGAGAGGTAACATGGAGCGTATTATTAACTGCATCAAGACTTGTAACAAGAACCTCAAACAAAACATAAGATGTCAATACACTATCTACGTCGCCGAGGTTTTTACAACATGAACACATATTGCTATCAATGTAAGGGTTTGTTGTGCCAGCTGGTAGTAAGCCTACTTGCCACGCCAATCCAAATAGATGTATTTTAATTATATTAAGTACATATACATGCATATCTGAACCGACACGTCGAAACTGTTAATAACTTTTGTCATTATCCTTAGATAGCTGTGTAAGTAGTTGCTAAAATATATATATATGTCTCTTGGTAACAACGAAGGACCCTTCTATACACGTACCAACTAGAGCATGTTATTATCATGTATAGAAAGGATTGCTATTAGAGTCCTGTAGTACGACAATTAAGACTACCATAAAACGTTCACATTTGACAAGCATTATTTTGTGTGTCATTCATTTAAACACAAACAGAGACACATTACAACAACAATCGCAGTGTGTATATGTTAATATGAAGATAATGCGAACAAAGGTGCTCTTCTCGTCTTTGTTTTAGAGGCAGTCATCAAACTTGATTTAAATGTCGCCATCAATCTTGGGGAAAATAAAAGCTTTTGGAAGTAATTGTATTTTCTATCATTCATCATTTCGATGAATCTCTTATTGGCGAGTTAATATGCTTCATCAATAGATATCTCATTTCCTGAAGATGAATTCTACTTTATTCCAGTAAAGGCCACGACTTTGCCAAACACCTGCTGGGATGCTCTGAAACGTTTGCAAATGAAGAACATTTAATCACCATGGGGTGTCGTGTGGCATGGTTTTATTTCATTGCAAGAACGCCACAATTCCTCGCCACCCCCATATCCACGTTTCCCCTATCCCTCATCTTCCCCTACTGCCCCCTGCGGTCCTGTCAAGCCATGGCCACCGATGGAAGAAGACAGATAGGCCGCAAAGACTCGGCAGATTCTTTCCAAAGGAGATATCCAAGCCATTATCTCTTAAGTGACCTGTAGACAGAATTAACTGTTGAACGCATTAGGAATTGTCGTGTCTTGTCTAATAAGGTGTTTCGGTCCCACTCTCCTCACATCACGAAGATCGGAAGCGTTTAGACGCTGATCACATTGGCAAGTAATGAAAAGAATAGAAAAGCTCGGTTTATAGCTGCGTAAGTTTATTTCGTTAGTGGGTTGGGAGGGGCTCTGCTTGTTGGCTATGGCTGACTCTGTTCCAGAGAAGCTGCTTCAGGGGATTAGATGATCAGGAATTAATAGTCAGATTAGATGGTACTGAACGTATTTAATGGGATTTTACTCCAGGAACAAAAAGCAAGGAGGGAAATTATAGTATACATATGAGACTGAGAGTCTAGCCGATATCAAGTTTACTTTTGGAACCATTAATACTTATATATTGCTACTAAATGCACGCGGAGCTAAGGTGTGCACGCATCCACAAATAAATATACAAGATGGATACTAATATGGCAAGCAACTCTTATACCTAGAGTGGGCCTTCAATAAAATGTCTGTTTTTGTGTCTATACACTTGTCTTACCAAGCTTTTTTGACGAACTTCTAACTAAAGATAAAGTATACTATAAAAAAAATATAGTAATTCGAAATATTACTTTCAACATCCATCTGACTATTAATTTATTCCCTTGCTATATATATATATATATTTCAAGGACTTCAGCTTATAAATGCATCTATATAATAATATATACATCCAAGTCATATTATCTTTGTATGGCCAAAGGGCATTGTGTACTGCCTCGTACTAATAACTTTTTCTGTCTATCTATCTTGTCTTCTGCCTGCATCGCTGTTTGTATTCCCTTTACGTATGACACGGCGCTGTCATCATCCTCACAATTAAGATAAAAACCAATTACAAATACCTGCAGCTCGATAGAACGTGTCCAAGATACTAGTATCTAGAGCAGATGGTGTCGGGGAACTGTATGGGAGGCGTTAACGTTACTCCATCAATGAAGCGAGTGTCTGTTACCTTTGTTAAGTGCTTGGTATTGATACCCTACATAGCGTGGGTGTCATTAGACCAATGCATGTAGATGTCCATAACACATGTGTCTACATGTATGTGATCTATGTATGCACTTGCATTTGAGACTTCACATTGTAAAATCGCTTGAAAAGAATTGTTATTTTCCTCCCAAAAATGAAGTTATGTTTTACAATACCGATCGCCTTGTCTTGACACGCGTAATTGTGATAGTGAATGATTCCCGTGAACAAAATAGAACCAGTAGGCGAGTTGGGGTTACTGAAAAACTTTTCCTTCATTTGTAAACGTAATTCTTTTTAAAGACCTTACTTACTATTGTAAGCATGACAATGATGAATAGGGCCATCTTACTTCATAATATTGCGACAACGTTTAATTACAAGCATTGATTACATGGCTTAGTTTAAAGTGTCCCCTCCCCGCCCAGTCAATGAAATTGTATTTATCTTTTTAGGGGGGCCTACAGTATTCTTGGTTTAACGCAATGACACTATTTCTTAAGTTGCCACACAACACTAGTCATTATAGTAATTTGTGGTCAAGTAGTACAAAATTCAGCTGAACGTGGTGTGGCGCACCGACCACAGAATTGGTTTCACTTACTAACAATGCCGGAGAGCTAGAAAACATTCGCCGTTATCAACTTAGCTGTGTAATTATCGGTCCTATTTACTGTTTACGAAATCACTTTGCAGCCTTCTTTAGAACCCTTTCTTGCTGGTCCCCGACGGCAATCTCTGGTTTATATTGTTCTTTTCAGAAGGAAATCATTACAGGTAGTAATTGAGTGATTTACAGAATCGGTTAGCAAATTGGTGGGCGGGGATGTATCGGGTGGAAGAGAGGTTGTTAATGTAATCAAATATAGATCAGATACTTTTAAGCGGATTAAAATATTATTAATGTACCAAAAATTTACGCCATGTACAAGGGAGACTACCCAATGGCCAGAAGCACTCTGTACACCCTTGCAATGTGGTAAATATGTCTGGGATATAAATGAGATTCAAATTACAGCCGTGTGACCAGACTTGGCAATAATCTTATTGAACATTAGTATCTATAAGCGCCACCGCGTTAATCTACGGCTGGGTTCTAATGGACAGATTTCTCTCAGGGAAGACAGGTAGTTTCTATTGTCTCGCCTACCTTAAAAATATATGAACGCGGGAGTTGAATCGGTTGATGGCGATTACCTGGCCGTCGTATTTGATCAGTAATTGCACGATTGTGTCAGTACCTTTCCCAAGAGATCGCCTTTTCCCTTTCTATTCATTCACTGAAAGCTTTTGCTGATATTAATGACAAGACGTACCGTGAGTGAGTCGTGCCCCGCGCGTGCTTTACCTGTGTCAGGTAGGGGTCCCCCCACCCCCGGGAGACAAGCTTGAAATCCCGGGGGGTGGGGAGAAGAGATGCTTTGTTTACTGTAGTGATAAGCACGCATATTCCACTTGATAGCCCGTCGTCGTGAATCACGGTAAAGAGATAATAGAAGCTTGAGAGAATAGGAAAGATAATAGAGAAAGATAATGGTGCAAATCGATCTGCTTGAAAGCTTGACGTCTGTCGACTCAACTCAGATCTCGTGACAGACCCGAGACTTCTTAGACAACATGGCGGAACGAGGTCTTTAAGGCCCCGTCACTCTCACCGGGCACGTAATAAGATAAAATGCTTCGAGTCAGCCAATAGGGAAATTAATATCAATTATCCTGGTAGTTGTCTCTAACTAGCACTTAAAACCGTCTTACGATGGCATTTCATTTCATTTACAAGGCATTGTTCGTGACGAGGGATGCGAATGTAAGGAGCGTTAAGCGAGGAAGGGAGACAACTCGGCAGATGTCACTCTAGCTCCTCTTTTCTCTTTCATCTTTGAACTGACAAGGATGTTATCGACAATAACCGTTATCATTGTTTTGCTTTAAGGTTACAGCAGCAGGAGACCAGAGCTATTAGGAAATAAACTCCGTCCTAATAATAAACCCGGCTTCCGACGTGAAGTCAAGTGCACGAAATACCGTTGTAACTTCATTTACTCGCGTCTCGGGTTTCCAAACGATATTTTAGCCATCAAATCAGGCTTGAAGAAAGTAGACCATAGAAATGATTGTTTTCTTCAAATCATCATTAGATCATGCAATTATAATCTAATAATTTAAAAGGGTAATTGATCCCCAAATTTCTCAAAGCATGTTGCAACAGTGACACATTTTATGAATTGTGTGTCATAGCCTCTGGATTTGTAGTGTGTGTGGTGACTGCAAAGCAATAAAAGTATACCGGTA
>JAUTBQ010178952.1:0-11140 GCA_032361185.1 Lepetodrilus ovalis
GTCTAATCTATCAGAAAACTCAATAAAACATCTGTTATGTCACAAAACAAGGTATTCTGGTTTTCCACCAGACTAATGCGACTCGGTTCTGGGCAACCACGACTGATTTTACCATGTGTTGTGTTCTGGTTTATGGGTACGTCTTTGATTTGAGTCATCTTCAGTTCATAATTCTATCCAAAACAAACCTCACAATGTACTTTTTTGTAATTGCCGTTAGTCATTTGATAATGGAACTGGAAATTAATGTGGATGTGTCTGCGTATTGGTATCGACGCAACTGCTGTCGTATGAAAAGATTAAATGTTTGCGATGTCGAATCCTTCAATCACAGTGAGCCCATGACTATTTGGTGACGTCGATAGAATCTTAACTAAGATGAGGGGTCTTTTAGGCAGCCTTGCCCGTTTCAATCGGCGACGAATAGTGTCATTGCTGACATCATCCGTTATATGTATCAGTGCTGAGATGTGGAGTATGCTGCTACAATATGCCAAAATATCATTATAGTTATATATATTCTATTTCCTTGGAAGAATACGTTCTCACGATTTACACTTAAACTCAAGAAAATATGAAAGTACTATGAACATATTGAAAATCATTGGGGCAGGCCGTAAAATATAGCTTGGTGCCTAATATAAGTGTGTAGACAAATGAAATGTACTTTTAGTTAAAATGTTTGACCGTGAAATATGTGAACACACTGTGATTATATACCTTTAAATAGTTTTTCATTAAAATACGACGTCGATAACTTACACCACAAAGTTATTACATCCCTCATTTGGAAAACGCATAGTCGTTTATCTTCCTGTAGAAAATTCAATACCTTCAATAATATGCATTTAGTTATTGTTCTCTGTGCATTTAATATGTGTTTGTCGTGTCTTAAAACACGGATATTTATTTTTAAACCCATATCGGTGTATGTTTTCTTGGAAAAGAAGTAACCCGTGGCATGAATTACATGTATAGTATATCACATAATTCCCATTATTAATCCGAATTTAGCACGATTGCACCGAATGCATACGTAAAACATAAAATATTCATTGACACGCGAAAATAACTTATTGTGAAATATACCCACGTAGATCGAATTCGCACGGGATTCCTAGGGTTTTTTGCCGAGTATTGAGTTAAAAGTAAACGAGGCTAATTATTGGTAGGTAATCAACCCTGGTTTAACGCTGCTACCCGATTCCCAGGTTCCAGTGTCTGATCGATGGCGTGCACAAAGGTGGAGGTATTCGAACACTCGTGGCTCCCTCTACCGGATTCGTTTGATCGTAACAAGTGTAATGCGAGCTCTGTAGCAGATCCAGACCTAATCGTGTGGCACTCGCAGGGTCAATAACGGACCGTCATTCCTGTTATTTGAAACAATCAAGTTCCTGTTGTTTTGCTGCAAATGCGTCTTTGCCACGAGTAACGGCAAAGGCAGCGGATATCCAACTCTCGTGGCTCGTCTGTTATTACCGCGAGACTGGAATATCTCACTCATAAAGCCCTACTGGTTGTCTACTCGTAGGCTTCTAAGTGAAATATGTAGGTTGGGCTTGTACATAAATACCCGATTAGTTTCTTCCTGTGTCGCTGAGAAGCCCCTGGTAATATGGTAACGGTGAAGATGCATTACATCTTATCATTGGTCGTGGACAAATTGATCATGACTCTAACGTCCATGCGGACCTAGATAATGTCTTGACCAGAACATTATTCAACTGCGGCGTAATTCCGTATGTGACTGCAGGAATCAACCATTACTAATGACTCGATAAGGTTGTATAAGGGCGAAAGTATCGTCTTCTCTTTCGTCACCGTCCTCTCCTTCTTCGTCAGTCCTATTCTTTCCTGGTTTTCTTATATTTTTTTTGGTTATGATATGCTTATTATTATGGCAAGTAGGTTTTTTCTTCTTCTTTTTCTTCTTACCATTCTTTGTCTTTTTCTTCATATCATTGTAATATATCAACTCGAGAAATTATATAAAGTGTACGCTATACCTCTGTGAATGAACGTTTCGAGGAACAATGTTATCAACATTCTCCTTTGTCGTCTTCCATTCTATTTTTATGATTATATGAATATTATTATGACAAGTAGTAGCAATAGCAGCAGCATTAGTAGTAGTAGTAGCAGCAGCTGCAGTAGTAGTAGTAGCAGCAGCAGCAGATGCAGTAGTAGTAATAGCAGCAGCAGTAGGAGGAATAAGAGGAGTAATACTAGTACTTGTTGATGTTGGGTTTTTCTTCTTGTTTAGTGTTGCTTTCAATAATCTTTCACTAAGTCTAATAGGACAGGAGGAAACGCGCAAGATCCGTAGCGCTCAATGTTGCAGTAAGCCTGAGAGCAGAGTGGCTGGTACTGATGGACCATGGATGATATCTCTATGCGTGAGTGAGTGATTATGGAGTTAACGTCGCTGCGAGATGTCTCTACAGTGAGTGAGTGATTATGGAGTTTAACGTCGCTGCGGGATTCACCCATTTACGACGATTAAACAGTAATTATTTAACTATTATGTTATGTATTAAAAAACGAAGAAGCATGAAAAACTTACCAAAAAGGTATAATTAAAATTATGGTTATGATAAAAGAGCTATAGATGAATGGTTAAATTTGGTATATGTTACAATAATGTGATGCAGTGGCAGGTGAATTTGAATAAATAGGATGAAAACAATAGTTGAAATGATGAAATACTAAAATGTGTGGTATAGACCAATTTCTTTAAAAAAATGATAGAATGAGATGCCCAGGAACCTGGGTGAAAGATTCCCGCAGTGACGTTAAACTCAATAATCATTCACTCACTCACTCACTGTAGAGACGTCTCGCAGCGACGTTAACTCCATAATCACTCACTCACGCATAGAGATAATCATCGTTGGTCCGTCAGTACCAGACACTCTGCTCTCAGGCTTACTGCAACATTCAGCGCTACGGATCTTGCGGGTTTCCTCCTGTCCTATTAGTGAAAGACTATTGAAAGCAACACTAAACCCCAATAGAAATAAAAAGAAGAAGAAAAACCCAACATCAACAAGTACTGGTATTACTCCTCCTTCTCCTCCTCCTCCTACTGCTGATGCTACTACTACTACTACTGCAGCTGCTGCTGCTTCTACTACTACTACTACTACTACTACTGCAGCTGCTGCTGCTACTACTAATACTAATACTACTAATGCTGCTGCAACATTCAGCGCTACGGTTCTTGCGGGTTTCCTCCTGTCCTATTAGTGAAAGATTATAATGATGGTATAAGCGACAGATGACATTTGAAATTGTAAGATTAATGCCAATTATCCAATGAATTGTATGCCTAAATAAATAGTATTAATTGGATGCCTATCCATTGATAGTGCCCTTCTGGACTGAGTGGTATCATTAAGTATACGTGCATCATTTACTCAACAAAATGTAGTGTCCATGGTATCCTTTCACGAAACTCTTATCTACTAACAGACTGGTAGCATTCTCTTTGCCGATAGCTAAGAGAGTGCTACCAGTCTCTTATAGTTGATACGAGCGTTTCGTGAAAGGATACCCAGTAGCCTTATAGATTTAGCATTAAGATACATTTTCAGCAATGCAGCATTTCCAAAGGTCTACAGGCAACGAGTATACTCTTCAAGAACTTGTCAACGCGCATAATTATAAGAATGGTACCGGGTTTCTTTCAGATTCCTTTCACTTTCAGATTTCCAAAATTTCGTAGGGTTCCCGAACCTTAATTAATTTTGTTGAGTACCCACGCTGGCTACTACATGTAAGAGTAGAGGTAGTCTACACGAACCTATTTTTACCGTATGATCATTCAGACGCTGTCATTTCGTCTTGTGAAATGCGATAACGGATGCAGCACTATACAACCGTAATTATATTCACTTGAATATATTGTGATATTCAAGACAGATAGTATCGTTTATCTCTATATCGCGTGAAGACGACAAACTAGCTTGATTAAATCGTCGCTTGATATTCAATATCATGGCAATTAGTAAGTTCATACAAAAATATTGAAAATAGTCATAATGGTAATATAAATCATTGAACTATCATTGAAATCTGTCTGGCATTAATTTGGCTTTTGATTGTATTTATCACATTGCCAGTTATGATACGTAGAGATATAACCTGAACCTTGTTACTTGAATTACGAGTACTTCTAACAGTCATAACAGATATTCGTGAGACATTCGTCACCAATGTCGCCAATCACTTGGAAACTTGGTTGTTAGGAACGGCCAAAGTGACTCGATGCATTATGATGCCTACTAAAAATACAAGTTTTGATTTAGCGCGAGTGACATTTTGAAATGAAATACTATGCATGTACGTACTTGCACACTTAGACATTTCAGTATTCGAAACGGTAATGCACCATTACATGTCTAGTTTCTAAACGTTGCTGAAGTTAACAGGGGATGGGGTGGGCGATGAAAGAATTAACGGTTATTATCATTGATGCTGTATAGTGGCCAGTAATGTCAATGTCCTTGAAAATGTCACCGGTGTCCTTGAAAACCTGATGACATCGAAGTAACTATTGTGAACGGTAATGTCCCAATTGAGTGTCCATTGTCATAAACCTACATGTCTTTGAAATGATAGATTCCAAACATTGATAGCCCTTGAAGGTCTCTAACATCCGGAATTCTAAGGCTTTGATTGTCTGAAACATATAGTATGCACGATTTGGATCCTTCAAATTCCAATGTTACTTTTTATTCAAATTTATTTCTTCCTGAGACATTTGTAATAGATGTTGTCAGTGGCATTGAATATCCAGTATTCTAATTTTTGGTGAACTTAAATTTATAGTACCTATGCAACATTTGGATCCTCCAAATGTCAAAATCCATTGAATTCCAAATGTATAGTCTTTTGTAACCGGGGTAGTCCTTACTATTGAATATTCAGTGTTATAAACGTTGATGGGCTTAATATTATGCAAGACAATTTAATTCTCCTTCAATTTATTCAAATTTATTCATTCACGAGTCCTTTGTGACAAATGTTGTCATGACATATTCCGAACTCAACAAAGATATTTGGTGTCCCGTTCCAGGATTCTAACACGATCTCACCAGGATCCTGGCAGGACACCCGAGGAGAAAGTGTCCTGCCATTATCCTGGTGGGATTTTGTTAGGATCCTGGAACAGAACCTATTTTTTCTTTTTTTTTTGGTATGTGGTATACGCTGTAGCTCTTTGCTGTGTCAAACCTGTATTAGTGCTCCTACTAACAACACCATCATAAAGCTTAGAACTATTCCCGTGTAGTCTGTCGTACAACTCGTGCTCCGAGTTCTATCCTTCCTTGGGTGAGATGTTGGAACGTTGCCTCAGGACCATGAATGATGCAGTCTTACACGGATATAGTAATCATTCACAGTATATCCCTATAACATTATATATAGGTGATAACATTTGCAATTTGAAGACAATTAATCTCGACCGTGTATGTATCAGATGGCATTAAAGTGTTCTGGAACATGATCTCATGTCACGTGACGTTGTGGCTCGTGTTAGGAAGTGCATCGCTGTGCCACGTGAATAATTTTAAGGATTATTGCTAGCAGACTTAATATAAGTACATGTTACCCACCATGCGATCATGCATCCTCGCACACAAAGGGTACTCATTCCGCTCACTCTCCATGCCGTACACCCTGGCACACATCTAGTGGGAAACTTTCGCAAACAGCCAACCAATGAAATCATTTTCCCGTAAAATCAGCCGTAAAAAATCTATCCTATGAAAAAGATGTTATCATTGTTCTATTTATAACTTGTGTAGACTGTTTGCGCAAGTTTATTTCTAGATATGTGCCAGGGTGTATGGCATGGAGAGTGAGAGGAATAAATACCACTGTGATGCGAGGATGGCGCGCAGGATGTGACACGGCTAATGTACAGATGCATTCAGAAATGTTCACTTCTCGAACAAATAAGTTATGTTTAACATAGGAATCTCTGGACTCATTAATGGACATAATATGTATGTCAAAAATATTGAAATATCATCCGGTGTATTAATCATGCGTCTGGATCACTTTTCAAAAAAAAAAATGCTGGTAACGTACCGAGAGAGCTCTTCGTTGTCGGGAACCGTTTTGCAGCCTAGTTAGGTTGTAGTTTCAATCGAATATCCTAATGCAGATTAAAAATATTAGAAGGGTTATCCATTTTTAAAAATCTTGATAGCAGCCATAAACCCTAATTCAAAGTAAGAGTAATAATCTTAAAGGTACTGTGTCTGCTGGGAGTTCAACTTCAGGCGGTCGACTTTCGGGACCACGTTGACGATGGTTGACCTGATACGGAAGTTGGCGAGTAGGTGCATGATCTCCTGTTTCTATGTGCTCCTCATATAGATGAGTATTACTTGGTTCTATAATGTCTTTAGCAAAACCATCTCTATGTCTTCCTAAAAATACTAGAAGTTTGTCCATTTCTTTATCTGTCACATCTTCCTCAGCTGCTGGGTTGGATGTCGCATCATCACGGTCCAGGTCCTGGGCATAAATACATATCTCCTCATCAATGATTGTACCACTAGCTGTGCTCTTTGTGACAGTGGGCAGCGGCGGCTTGTTGTTGTCTATTTTCTCATTGAAGTTGAACATCCTTCCAATATGTCCAATGTTAAGTATCGGCTTTGGGTATGTTGTCCAAACATCAGCGTTGACTTGTTCGACTATGTCTAGAGTCTCGAGTGGTACAAAGGTAGCCATTGACGATGTGTTACTTAGATAAATAGACTTATTTGTAGGATTTAAAACTTTAAAATGTGCCTTTCTATCCTGAATAGAAACCAACCCATGAGACCCTATCAGCGATTGATGTGACAATGTAGCATTGGGGTACAAAACACCTAAGTCCGAAGTAGTAGGAGACTCTAATTGAACAACAATGTCAATTTCAGAACGTGATGGAACACAAACAGACGCGATGGTAAGAGCTGCGGGAATAGCAGTAAGAAAATCAACAGTTGCCGATCCGTTTAGTAATGTCAATCTGCGATGAACTAAATCTACGGATGCCCTGTTCTTAATCAAGAAATCAAGTCCCAGTATGAATGATTTAGAAAGACCTTGCACTATGTAAAATTTCTGAACTATTTCAACAGTGCCGATATTTAATGTAAGATTGATAAACCATTTTAATGAAAGAGGAGAACCATCTGCACTTGTAAGAGGAGATGTGTCTTGATGCTGTAGTAAACAAGTGTCATGTAAATATTGTTCATAAACCTTTAAAGAAATACACGAACTGGAAGCGCCTGTGTCGACTAATGCATGGTAGGATTTCCCGTCTACTGAGATAACAACTGTACTGTTAAACAGGTCAATGACATTGATACTGTCTTGGGTCTGGGACGGGAATATTGCTGATATATCTTCCAGATGTCGAAACTCTCTATGTGGGAGGGGGTAGTCGCTGTGCGTGGAATTAGTTGTAAACAGTGTCTCAGTCTGTGTATCAGTGTTTTGCAGTACTGGACTATTTGGCCTCGTTCCAATTTGTGACTTATTACATGGATTGATTGGAGCTTTAGGTACGGAATTACTATTTGTTTGAAAATTTGGTGTTTGTTCAGCATACGGCATATCATTGCTAGTTTGAGTGGCTTGGTGTTGTATGGTTACGGTGTGTGATTTTGGGTTTTCGTGTATATCTAGTCATTGGTTCCTGTTACGTGTAGCAGTGTTTTGATAGCATGTTCTCGAAGTGTGGCCTACCCTGTTACATATGAAACATGTTAATGCGCGGTTGCGACATTCACGAGGGTGATAATGCATGTAATTACACCCCCTGCAACGATAAGCTTGCTGATTCGTATTGCCCCCTGGTGGACCCATTTGTCGACTCATAGGCTGTCGAAAAGGTGCTCTAGGTTGTTGATAAGGTGCCCGATTAACTGTTCCCCAAGGCTGCCGTTGTGTATTACCCTGCTGATTCTGCTGTGGTTGGTAATTAGGCTGTAATGTGGGTGACCCCATTGGACCATCTGGATGCAAATATGAACTAATGTCTACAGCATTTATTGTTTCTGGTGTTTGTTGTTCTGAACTTACTTTTAATTGGTCTACTTGCATGCTAAGGTTATTTATAGCCGACAATACCTTATCCACTGTCTGTAATTCAGGAATATCTGTGGCTTCCGCAATTTCCGCACTGTCAATGATATCTGATAATTGTTTATGCTGTCGTGTTAGGATAAACTGTCTAATATGAGGTCTAGCATTTCTAAGTACTACATCCCTGATGAATGCATCATTATTCCGCCCCACTATTGTTGCTTCACGACGAATTGTTTGTAAGAACTCATCAAATGACTCCCCAATTTTCTGCTTCCTATCCAGTAGTTCATTTGTTTTTGTGATTAAACGAATCGGATTTGGCTCATACTTATTCACGAATGCCCTTTTAACCTCCTCCCAAGTACGCAATAATCTGCAATTTGAAGTCTCATACCAGTCCAATGCCCTTGAAGTGAGGAACATGGGGAACAATTCGCATAGCTCCTCATCCGTCTTATTATGAATCATACCGAATCGTTCATATTTCCTGAGCCAAACCATTGCACCCGAAATGACCATACCATCATAAGAGGACATAGGAATATTTATATTGCCGTAATTTTTGTGGGGTTGTGTCAATGGAATACTTTGGCTTGGCCTATGTGTTTGTTCAACCCTAGGCGGAGCTGTGGGAGTGGAATGGCTATATGCTATATTAGCGGCTGGATTAGTTTCAGCTTTTGGTGCCTGTGGTGCCATCAACCGACCCGTATATGCAGGGGGACCTACGTTAAGGGGTCCATTACGCTGTGAATCGTCTATTTGAGATGATGCAAGCTCATGTGTTGCGGTATTAGTGTTACTAGAATGTGCTACCTGTGGATTTAACATAGGGCTATTAATTACGTTATCTTGATTGCCATGTACAGGTGATGGTGGTAAGTCCGGATATAACTGTGGGCTACTTAAAGACCAGTTAAACGCTATGGGCTCATGATATTTTGTGCGATTATCCGACATCGTGACAGCTGATTTACTGCAGCTACTCTTATTAATTAAGGGACCTGTGGCATTATCGTATGGTTTATCTGGTATGGGCAAAAACTTTCCTGAAGGTGTGTCACCTTTTGGGGGAATTAGTAAGTGAAATGATTCGTCAGGAGGTATAGCTGAGGCCCTATGGTTAGAATTTGAACCGTTATACCCAAATGTAGCCTGGGGTAAAGGACTAATGGGATTTAGTTTGTAACTAGTAAACATATTACCAAGGTAAATTTATAATCGAAGTTCGAAGTGAGATACTAATCCGTAGTATGTTTATGCGTATATATACTTGGTGTTCTCACTGGTATTGGTTTACTAACTGTGACGCAGAATAACTGAATGTTACTTATTCCATTTGCATGATGTAATAATATAACAAAATGGTAATTTCATGCATTAAGTACGTGTATCAGTATATTATTAGCACACGTGTATGGTTCCTGTAATTTCATGAGTTATTAGTGTCCAAGTACGACACATTGCTTATTTGTTTGAATGAACCAACTAACATAGGGACGCCAACTTAATACTTCGTACTAAATACATGTGATATTTCAAGAATAGTTCTATAATTGTTGAATAGTACTACTAGATACATTTACAATGATACATATCGGTGTTCCCGTGTTAACCCAGAATGCGTACACGTGTGCTAAGCTCTAAGAAACACACAGCATTTGAACGACAGCGCTATGTTCCCTCCTCATTGCGTGTATAGTGCTTACTATCTAAGATTAGGTCAGGGTATATCATATTACTACCGCAGTTCCGAACAGTATAGTTTCTTGTTAAGACTCTGGCTGTACAGTCAATATAGATAGCATTCTCAGCGAAGCATAATCTACCATTTCTAGCCTGCGGGTCTATACTCGTGAGGCTTTCGAGTGGGAGCTATAGCGTATGACACAACCTGTATTGCATTTGAGACAACTGTAATTAATTAATCTTGCTGTGGAATATTACTTAAGATATAATTGTTCTTATGTATTAATACAGTAATACCACTATGCCCGTTCAAATGCTTATGTGTTTTAATACATTACAAAACATGCCTATGCTTACCAACTTGTAGATAAACACACTAAACACAATCTGGCACAACTTGAATGTTTGTCCTGGTCCTTGTTTCCTGCACTTCGCCGTAGTTGGTGTGGTGCGGTCGTGTCTCGTCCTCGGCCGGTCACTTAAATGGAATTGTTCTGTACTTCAGCCGTTGGTAATATGTGTTGTCCTTCAATCCGGCTGATTCCACTGTTGTCCACGATGTCTTGTTGATAGTTGCCCGCCAGGATCCCTACGCACCGACAGTCCACGGTTGTGAATGGCCTGCAGTTTATGTCCACTGTTGGTTATGTTCAATTGTTGATTTTTCACCTGAACGAGCGGTATGCATCTGGTCAAGCACGTCTTCTTGAATTTGTAGTTTCTGGTCCGTCCTTGGTCACGGTCGTTGGGGCGGTTCTTTCTCTGGTCTGCCGCTGGTCACGCTGTATACGGATGTTTTTTTGAACAACGAAAGTGGTCCTACTTCAGCGAAAATGGTCCTGGTTGGTTCCGTAATCTTCGCCTCTTGTTCCGATGGGTAGATCAAAGTGATCGTACCTGAGGAAAGTACCCAAATCTCTCACCACGTATCGGGGGATCGTTCTTCCGTCGCGTGTCTCGCGTTCTCGACGTCACGTTAACTCGCTTCTTGTAGCTATGCAAACTCGCTTCTTTGTTGCTATGAGAGGACACTTAATTAATGATGATAATGATGAAGATGTTGTGACCGTCCGGACCCTGGTCTCTATCTGGAGGCTTGTAGATAAACCAGGCAAAGGACTTCTGAAGTTTATACGTTTATTCGGTAACTCACTCTGAATGCCACGAGAGCAAGTCGCAACCTTCCAGTAGTCCTTAAGTCCGGGCGCTCGACCCCGTTCCTTCGCGAGGTTTGTCTTTATATACCTATGCTTATGTCAGAGACCTCTTACCCTGCTGTCCGATGCCCCATTACCTTATCCCCAGTCCTTATAAGTCATTCTGGTGCTCTCTCCTGTTTCCGCAGTGCCAT
>JAUTBQ010178963.1:0-11140 GCA_032361185.1 Lepetodrilus ovalis
GTTGTCAAATGTTATATCTAGATTAATATTTTAGCAATGACTGCCTTGTGGAACAATATTTTAGGCAGTAGAACCTTGGGTCAAATAAATAATTCCAGAATTTGGCTGTAGTAATTTTGTAGTAGAGTTATGAATGAAAAGTTGTGTCTATGACAGACGTGAGAACATTTTGAGTAACTGACCAATGAAAATTGTTCCACGTGGTATGCACCATATGGGAAAATATTATCTTTTTATGTCATGACTTATGCTTCACCGTATGGTGGATAAAATGCCATATGCTCTAGGTATTCTCATATTGTATTAAATATTCTCATATCCATAATACATGATGATTTCATATTTTAGTTTGTGTAGCAATTATATTATCATTTCCATGCTTATCTACCATATATTATAATTGTATTTTCTGCATTGCAGCCAGATAACTGTCATTTATGACATTAATAGTTTTTGTAATTGGGTTTATCATTCACTAATATCACGACTGTCAGTATAGAGCAGGAGGAAACCTGCAACATCCGTAGCACTGAATGTTGCAGTAAACCAAAGCACCTGGTGGTACTGACAGACCAAGGATAATATCTGTATTGTCACTCTACAGACGGTGCATCCTATCAATATCGCGTCAGAAATGTAAATTTGTGAACATTGATGCCAGGCCCGCCCCCAGAGCAGGATTCAAACTCGGTACCTTTGGCTCCGAAGTCCAACGTTCTACCACTGCGCTACATCCCGCATTAATAGTATCCTGAAATCAGTATCTTGCAACAATTTGTTGGGTCAATGTTAACTTCCAGCTCAAATGTTCTATTGAATGACTGGCAATATAAAAAAATATGTCTGTAATTAGATGTATTCAACAAAAAAGCCACAATTTCTGCAAGTTGAAAAGGAACAGAGCACACAGATCCATTGACTGGGGTAATAATGTAGTGCTATGAGCATGCTTTCAAATGTGGATTTGGCACGATGTAAATGTTAATATTATTATTACGTGGATAATTTGACTACCTGGAAAAAATACACATAATTTAGACAGGCCGTATTGCCAATAATACCTACGCTTTCTTTTATGACGATATCACAAAGCCTAATATATCACATAAATACATGAAAATTTGGAAAAACATACATTGAATATTATCCAACTTTCACACCATGCACCTGTTGATGTCAAACAAATCATGATTATTCTTTTCTTGCTTTGTAGAAAAATCCATTAATGTTTCATGTAGATGGAATGGCCTTGTCTAAATACTGTATGCTGATCTTAATCTGAGGTGATCCGCAACAGCTGCCAAGTCAAGAAATACGTCACCTGGAAAGGAATTATTACTAACAGTTGAACATATCTTTTTCAATCAATAGAAAACAACTCTACTCTGTCCTTTGGTGTAGATAGGTGCAAGTGTTAAAATCTCTACCTTTTATTATTTATCAGTTTCATTATAATATTCACCATCTTGTAATACAGTGTCCGCAGGGCTCTGGACTAATACTAACACTAGTCCTGTAGCCAAAGCCAAAATGACCAATGCTAAAGGTATCCTAAGGACTAGTAGAAATTTAGGATTTACAAGGCTTTTACTATATGTTATCATTATCAGGAGTAGTGCTCCAAAATGTTAGTATTAACCGCTGAGTACCCGCCTTATACGATACTACAGGGAATTAACAAAAATTAAAATGGGATCCATGTCGGATACCGTGTGTATATCCGAACCTGTGGTGCATCGGACTGTTATATCGAGGGGGCACTGCATATATTAAATTCCATTCATAACACAATTTTCATCACTTGTATTCTAGTTTAACCATAATTCTATCTCGACTGAAAGGCAATCCTGTTTGTTAAAAATAATCTACAGAAATCCTGTAATCGGCTAAATCCAAAAATCTATCGTGTTCTTTTCATCTACAAATGGCTAGCAGCATAACAGTATTGGAGTGTAATTGCAACAGTTGAAGAAGACTGTCATTCTGAACATACCCAATATAAAAGTTGTCTTTCTGAACGTACCCAATATAAAAGATGTCATTCTGAACATATGGTACCCAATATAAACGAAAAAATCAGAGTGTGGATGGATGTGGATAGGCCAAAGACCATCAGAATCCATATTGATTTTTCACATCAAAGAAACTGAACACCAATAAACATGGACGATAAGCGGATTGTTGTGGGGAACAAGAAAACATCAAAGAAATACCCTGGTGACGAGAGATGGATAAGCTATGAACAGGTATAGTTCCAATGTCCATGTTAATTATGAAATCGATGACAGTTCCAATCTGTTCAGGGCAAAGGTGGTGGGAAAACATGGTCAACAACATCGACAACAAAATTATGTAAAATTGCCAACAAAATGGTAACAGCACTGTCAATGAAAGCTTTTTTTAAACATTTTTGCTAAAATGATAAAATTAAACTGTCACCAACATGGCAATAAAATATTTGCCCACAAAAGTATAAAAAAAAACTAACAGCATTGCCAACAGAATTATAATTTTTTTTAAAAAAACCCAACATAGTTGGAGCATCATTGTCTATAAAATTATTAAAAGCAAATAACATGACCAAAAAAAAACTGCCAACAAGAGTCGACCATACTGTCAACAGCATGTCAACATGGCCAACAAAACTGCCAACAATACAATATGCCAACAAAATTTCCAGCAGCTTAACCCTCTACCTGCTGAATTAGGCACAAACACGGCTCTTTAGGGCATCCCCGGTTGCCTTCAGCATGGAAAGGGTTAAATACATCACCCAAGGCAGAGATATCATGCAACTTGTTACTCATAGGCCCTACTAATCCCTGGGCAGCATTCTAAAACATCTAAAACCCACTCGTTTCAAAGTGAAATCCTGAAATCATCTTCCTAGTGATAATCCACTGCAGCAGGACCCTATCTTCCTTAGTCTAATAAATTAGGCGGCGAATTGATCGCCAGAAGCTGCTATTGCGTTAATGTCAACAGTCGACGAGGATGACTGGAACCAGTGTGAAATAAAATAATCGATGTATTCTGCCACCTTTCCTGCAATTTCTGATCTTCTAACACTTGAACATGGCAGCTTTGATTTTATACTGGCCAGGGAGTTGAGGTCAAATTAGTGCACAAACTGACCCAACGCCCGGGGGTAATAATACAATCTATGCAGGATTAGCATCCAGTAAACATAGATTTACGTGCGGTAAAATAAATGGTACTGATGAAAAGGTTAAAGTATCTTAACCCTCTCCATGCTGGATTACGCACATACACTGCTGTTTACAGCATCTCCGGTTGCCTGTGGCATGGAGAGGATTAAATGCATACTATTACGACCTGCAAAACAGACACACAAATTTCTATCGCAGACTACTTATGCCTGATTTGTCCACCCAGAAGTTGTTATTTCCTGATGTACTTATTTCTCAACACTTGATAGTTATCATAAATTTCATATTTTATATGAATAACTACCGACTATTAATTATCTTGTCTTTGATGTATCAGTTGATTTGTGAATCCAACCACTTTGAATTCCAGGAAAGTGTAGTAGAGTTATGCCCCTTTGTATGCATATAATAGGAAAACAAAAGTAGGGGCCTACATATTTACGACCACTAGTAAAAAACATCTGTTTCACATTATCAATGAGGTGCAGCGGTATTTTGTCTACCATACAGCGATGGAAAGGTTTTTTGAATGTACAAGAATGAGTTTAGGTATGTCAGGTGAAATTACATTACAGTTATGGCTAGATCAAAACAATCATAAACATATGTGATATTATTACTTTAATAGCAAATTGGACCATTTCCAAAATTAACTTAATTTATTTCTGTACAAAATTCTTGAAGTTACAAGTACCTACTCATACCTATACACATTCCTCACATGCTCATCCCATCTTCAGGGATGGAAATTAGCACTAGCCCGCTATCCAGGACCATTTCTCCCAATGCTAAAGGTATCCCAAGTGCAAGTAGAAAATCATGTCTTTTCATAAACATTCGTTAATTTGTATCACCATTCAAGCTAGTAAGTTTTGAAGGCAAGTTTCCCTCCCTGGATCCGATCTCACATGAGACACTGCTCTCATCATCAGATCTCATTAGGATTCATGCCAGTAATAATAACACGGCGATCAATCCCAGAACTGACCTGATATTAACTGAGCTTCCCTGTTGTCATTTGCTAATTGACAAACAATGTGTCAATACAATTAATCAGCACTGAGATTGCCATCTCTATATACTATTCCTGGCAGGCATAGACAAGATTCTATTATCTGTTAGTAAGGAGATTGATTTCCATTAAGTCGACCTGGAATATATAACCTAGTTTTCCCTGTATTTGCACCAGCCTGACCGACAGTCCAACACCATCTACCACTCTGTTACATCATTTGTTCTATTTTGGAGAATTCTCATTACATGTATGTGTGTATTGTTACTTCCTTCGAGCATTTGTACTTTCGGTGTCAGACAAAAGAAATATACAGTGCAGTATTATTTAATAATGGTTCTTTTAACATGTGTTTTTTTTCCTTCAATACATGTATTTCCAGAAGGATTTTTGGCACAGAAGTATATGTACCATGGCATTTTTATGATATTAATATTATATACTACTACTACTACTACTACTACTACTACTACTACTACGGTAATAATAATAATAATACTTTGTTATTAGAGTAATTTGATCTGTTAACAAAGACTCTGAACAAACTGTTAAATCAGCATCCAATCTAATTGTTCAAAAGAATACCCAAGTCAGATGACTAATTGATGTGTAGATTTAATAAAATCAAATCAAATTTTAACTGACGATTTTTTTAATTAAGTAAATGGTGTTTAATGCATGTGACAGTATATTTTTAACTGACTGTTAACTTACTCAAATATTCAGGCCTTATGAAATGTATTGAGAGAAGTGACCTTAACTGAAATAAATAAAGGTTTATTGCGAAAACTTATTCAGAGAAAAATATGAACATATAGATGTATTGTCATTGCCATAGAAGAATGTCACCTCACCTGTGCTGGATGAGAACATTGGACGTAATTACAGATTGCAACCAAGCGGAATTTTGACAGATTTTCAATTACTCCAATGGTGAACAATTTTATCTGCAGAATAGGCGACACAGTTGCCATGGATACCAAATCATCAAGATCACCGGTAAAAATTATTTTGTAATGCGCATTCTCTGATGGCAAGGTATAAAGCCATTATACATCTATTAAAAATAAATAATGTTAATGAAATAGAGTTTGTATACCTGTACTCACAGATGAAAGTGAATTTGTAAATACATGTATGTCAAATCATTACAATGCACTATTATGTATGCCAGGGCTCCTTTGTACGAATAAAAACGGTTTGATTCTATTCTAAGCGTAACTCCAACTCTAGCCACTGACTATACCAAAAGAACCAATTAGCCTCACTGGTGAAGACATTTAACTACAATCAGGAAGTCTCGGATAACATTGATCTTCTGTTAAGGATGGCACTGGTCACAATGCAGTATATTGGCCACAATGCCATATTTAGAACTGTCACGAGTAGATGGAACGCATTTGACAGGTAGGCCAACTTCAAGTGTGTAATTTCCTGTTGGCATACCAATCGGTTAGTTGTCTTGTTAGGTCATGATCCGCATGTAAGACCCGTTTGCGTCCATTAGCCGTGGTTCTGAGCTGTTTATCCACAATAAGTTTGTGTCCATGCTGTGTCAAGGACAGTGCTTCCGTGTGTCAAAACTCATTAAGAGAAAAACAGAGCACTCATCGAGAAACACAGAAATCTCCTATGGATAATTTCACAGATAGTATTAAGTTTCATTAAAGACCTACATTCACACATTTTCAATTAATCTTTTCCTTTCTTTTGTTTCTTATTTATTTCATTAACTAAATTGGAAGACATATACAAAGCGTACATCACTTTCCATGAGCATAACTGCAGATTTATTATATAATAGAAAAACCTTTTCATTGACGCGTTCAATGGAATGGCAAGGTTCATCTGTGAATATTCATTTGAAACTTGCAATTGTCTAAACAACACTAATGGGCGACACCAGCTGGTTCCTTCTATTAAACTAATTTGTAAACTTTCGCAATTATTCACATTCGATTACGGAATTTGCTTGTATGCAAATCCGTCCCAGCATGCTGATACTGCTTCACAAGTCTCTGCGCAATTCTCCCAGCAATTCCAGAGAGGGCAACAAAGGTTCCAGAGAGGGCAACAAACAGTGTTCCAAGTTACTGCTTGAAACTTACTGGGCCGAATAATTATATAAATAACAAATGTTTACAAAAACCATGAATTTCTACTGGCCCTTAGGATAACTTTAGTATTGGGAGAAATGGCCGGGCCAGCGGTTATTTCGAACACTGGCAACAAAGGTTCCAGAAAGGGCAACAGAGGTTCCAGAAAGAACAATGGTTCCAGAGAGGACAACAAAGGTTCCAGAGAGGACAACAAAGGTTTCAGAGAGGACAACAACGGTTCCAGAGAGGACAACAAAGGTTCCAGAGAGGACAACAAAGGTTCCAGAGAATACAACAAAGGTTCCAGAAAGAACAAAGGTTCCAGAGAGGGTAACACAGGTTCCAGAAAGTACAACAAAGGTTCCAGAGAGGGCAACAAAGGTTCCTGTCAACACAACAAGGACATATTTGATCCCAGCATCTCTGTCTGGCCCTTTTGGGACCATGTGAACTAAAAATATCAAACATCGATCCCGTTATATAGGCCTACATATTCACAGAAGTCAAATGTAGTGAATGATACTAAATACCAAGGCCGGTGGCTAATGGTCTATTAGCTAAAGTGCAGGGCATATCTTGGTTAACACTGTATGGAAATGGCCTGCTTCTCTGATACCACTCTCAGTTTATCTGATGTCTCTTACAGATAAAAATGTTTACTTTCGTGTTGTATGGCGATTTCGTGTGCTTGGCTAGATCGTATCCGTCTCACTGATATGAAGAATGTAATTAGAAATCCAGATAGAACACGCTCATTAAATGTTGGTGATATGGCACCAAAGTTGAACTATTGCTGAACATGTGGTATCTTCGGCTTTTGATTAAAAATACTAGTAATTGATTAAAAACCCTAGTGATTGATTAAAAATATTGGTTATACCTAATGACTTCAGGTGCAGGTGACTGTATAATGTGTCACACACAGGTGTCATCTCATGTTTCATAGTGTGTCACTGTGGAGGGACTGTATCAAAGGCTTTACTGACATTTTTTTTCCTTTCCGATATCAAAAGCTATCATATTCTGAAATTTGCTAACATTTCAGTTACCATCAAGGGATAATAGATTGGCTGGTTGAATAGGAGTTAGAGCTGCTTTCAATATTCTGGAGGTAATATTTGATAATAGTAATTTCTCTATAGTAGGCATTGGCCGTGTTGGAACACGTTAACAATTTTCCAAAAACATAGCTATGGTTAATAACTTTTGTTTAAATGAAAATCATACAACAGCTAAGTTGGGTTCAGTCAGGAACGCCACTCTTACAAATTCATAATACCAACATGAACATGGAAACTAAATCACATCATTCTTATTAATTGATTGTGTCTACAGAGAAAAGTGACTACTTTATTGTTTTTGACAAGCCGGTGAATAATCAACCATAAAAATCAGAAAAACATATCTCATGACATTTCAAGGATAAGCTTACAGCAAAGTTAGGTTACATTATGTACCATATTATTTTTTCTTCAATTTAACGCAAGAGTAGACTGCATGGAAAGTTGCAGCAACCAATTGTGGATGTTTCAATATTTCTTTAAAATATATATGTTGTTCTTTTCACTAACAAACATTAAACACAATTTCCTATGCTGTGATCATGTTGATTACAATATGTTTTATGTTATCAAAACATATCAACATCTATTAATTTTTAACAAGTTATCTCCCTTGTGAGGTCCGTAATAAAAAAAAAGCATAAATAATAAATATTAGAAAGAACGCTTTGAGGTTTCGATATCAGATTTGTATGAATGACCGATATACAACATGGTTATAATGGAAGATTTCTAATGATCAAACACACCTGTTAATACTCTACAATTAGCTTATGTATGTTGACTGTGCCTTGACCTTGCTGACTGTCCTTCAACTCTGCTAATAACACACGAAGAACCTTATCAAACTAATTTAGCTCGTTTCTCTACGGTTACTGCTTATATTGATCTTAAACTCTACACAGATGTGGAAGATGGTAATCCATGTCGACATGCACCTTGAAAGGCGATAGAATTACTGAAATTATCATCAACATACTATCTAAATTCATGTATTAAGCTGTGTATTTTCAGAGAGAAGTCTGCTTTTCAGACAAACAACTTGACAGAGAACACCGAGATAATATTACATGTACACCCTGATGTTAAATAATCCTCCAAAATAACGTGTGGTGGTGATTTGCGGTGACAATAGTGATTTATGTGGACAGTCGGTGGGTGGAAATAAGCATGTGCTGTAGTAGTCTAAGGACGGTCAAATTACCCGTCTGTCTCTAGAAGTGACTCTGACCTATGAGCTGGTCCACGGTCAAACTGCTTGAAGATATCTGACCCCCCTCTGGTAATTGGAAGCAGCTGATTTCACATAAAATGGCAAAAGGACACCTAAATGATATATTAACCCTCAATTTCTGGTGCTCAATCACGCAGGAACGCAAAAATATAGAATATTCCCATTTTGTTAACCCTTTTAACCATCTCCCTGCCAAATCAATCTCCTCTTATCTGTCCTCTAACTATGAGAAGGTTAAATAATCACAATAATCATATTTATATTTTTAGATAAAGTTCAGTTTTTGAAATTCAGAAAAATAATCAGGTGGTCATTTTCCATAGGCATAATGTTAATGGTGGTAAAATCTGCAATTTTCAGGGGGTCACACAGATATCAATAATATTGCAGATTTTCAAATGACCCCCCTGGGGACCCCCTCTATTTCGATATGATGCCTTTTTCTGCCCTCTACCCTTTACCTCTATCGATTCACCCTTAAGACAGCAACATCCTGACTACCAATACAGTCATACCCGTTTTACCGGACACTTCCGTTTTTGTTAAAATCTGACCGGTAAGCGAAACAACCGGATCATCAGATCAATCATTCATCGAGCTAAAGTATATACCGTAGTGGGAAGTCTGTATTGGTTAAAAGGTGACCGGAAAGCGGAGAAACCGTTACAATGGAGACCGACTGTACTTTAAAGTTAACAGTTTCCTTTGACTCTTTTTGCCATCATGATTTCTTCACATCATGACAACCTGTTTGTATTCAGCGCACACCACCGCTAAATTAAGACCGATGGATTCGGTACACACTCGTCTATTATCAGGTACTAAATGGATGACAATGTTATTTCTGCCTGTCTCATTAAGTGTCTGGGAAAAGGTGGACGTGTCTGCAAACGGTCATTAAACACCCAGAAATCATTACCAAAAGGCATTACAGCCCGCATGCATAAAACATTGCGGAACAAAACACTTTCATTGTTGTCACAACCGGTTATCAAAATTATTTCTGCGGCAGGATTAATTTGGTAGTCTGACATTCCAGTCATATGTTAACATTCATGTATAATTAATTGAACCTCATTCATAGGCAATAATATACAACACAAAAAAATTCCATTGATGAAATTGTTGATATGCTAACTTGCAACTTTGCATTTTACTGCATAATTGTTAAATTTGTACTTTTTTAAAAACTATTAAATAAAAAAATGTAAGTAGTATGTAGACCTGTTTTCAAAAAACTTTTATCACAGCTTATCAGTTTTGGGCAGAAGCAGGGGTGGAAATTAACACTATCCTGCTAGTCCGGGCCATTTCTTCTAATGATAAAGGTATCCTATGGGCTAGTATTGATTGATTGATTTGGTGTTTAAAGTCACTTTCTAGATTCTTTCACTAATATAATGACTTGCATGCATATGTACCGCTTGACTAGTTTTTATAGTGCTAGTTTACTTAGAATATCATGCCACAGATAGAACAATGATACCCCACTCAGACACAGAATACCGACTCCGAGCTGGCCAGTCCTTGCTTTACCCCTTTAATGCTGAGCGCCAAGCAGGGGAACAACAAGTACCTTTATTTAACATCTTTTGGTATGACGTGACCAGGGATTGAACCCGCGACCTTCCGCACTCCGGGCTGACGCTCTAATAATTACACCACGAAGCCAGCTCCAAAGGGCTAGTAGAAATTCATGTTTCTTGTAAACATTTGTTATTTGTATCACTATTCGGGCGAGTAAGTTGTAATGGTGAGTTTCCACCCTGCAGAAGGATCCCAGCAACATATTTTGCACTGAGTGATGCAGTAAACCTGCAAGCACCAGCTGGTACTGTCAGACCAAGGATGATAATTAGTAACTACATTGCCACGTCATGAACATCGATGCTGGGCTATGGGGACAGTATTTGAAGTCCCATGTTCTACCATTGCTGCACTACCACATGTCCATTTAATTTATATAAATAGACATCATGCATGCATGAAATATATCATCAGGAATAACAACAACTCATTAATAATTCATAATTATGTATAATTTAAAGTATAGATAATATGATAACCATAATCACATTTACTGCCACTGCATTGCACTCAAGCCATTACATAATGCATGTACATATATTTGTGAAATGTATATTGGCATAATCCATTTATACAAACTGTCAAAATTTTAACGCCTTATAATATCAAATTTGTGTACCGAGGTCCACTGTCTAAGGTAATCATGGTAGTAATGATCTATTTATTTATTATTATTATTATTATTATTATTATTATTATTATTATTATTATTATTATTGTTATTATTATTATTATGGGGTTTAGAGTAGCTTTCTAGAATCTTTTACCAATATCACAACTTGTCAGTTTAGAGCAGGAGGAAACCAGCAACATCTGTAGCACTGAATGTTGCAGTAAACCTGCGAGCACTGGTTGGTACTGACAAACCAAGGATGATATCTGTATTGACGCTGCATCCTATCAATATCACATTAGAAAGGTACAGGGCTCTGGACTAAGGAATGCCAGACGTACAGGGGCAAGTTAAATTGCTCTGC